>SNQJ01S0020504.1:122278-132701 GCA_010110895.2 Picea sitchensis | reverse complement strand
TTGTAGTGGAAATCCTTACCAAAGTTTTGATCTTCCAAGAAGTCTTCAATAAATTCATTAAGGATGTAGAATTACCATGTCATTTGAACACCTCCAACACATTGTTCAAAAAATATAACGACACCAAGTGGGAATTCATATTTTTGGAATTTCCTCAATAATGTACATGCTAGTAGTTGGGTGGAAAAACAGACACATCAATCATTAATATCTGCAATCACCACCTGGCGAATCCCTCAATGTGTATCTCACTTTCCATAAATTTCATTGTGTGCTACATCTTTGACTCTCAAAGGTTTTTTTGGTTCCTCTCCATGTATCAAAAAACCGGTAACCCGATGTATCGTCTCTGCATCGACTGGGTATTTTTTGTTTATCCAAAGATGGTCGTTGTGCAGACGAGTAAGTATAAAGTGAACGCAGGCCGTAACGAATGTACCATGGACAAAGTGAGGGAAGTCTACCAACGTCAGGACGCCAACCTGCTGAAGTGGATTGGCCCATTTTTATGTGAGTACCAGTAGTTACCCATCCACACTCATAATTTCCTATGCATATTTGGGGAAGAAGACCTTTGGGAACTGAACTAGATATCAAAAATCATAGTTAGTGAAGAAAATGTCCTAAACCTTCATAGTCTGGTAGCTTGGAGATCAAGTCCAAGGATTGGAGCAGCGAGGACGAGCATAGAAACAAGGTACGCTACATCATTCTTCTTATCTCTTGCTTGATTGAATGAGTTAGATCTATAGGGAAAGTAGTAACCACTAGTTCTCTTTTGTGTTTGGACCAAATATAGGAGTCTTGGTCCAAAGGGGATCTTACCCTGTCCATAGAGTAAGATTTCTCACAACAATATTTTGTTGCAATTTTTTATCGTCAGTTGGAGACTATTGGAGTCATGTGTAGATAACGAGGTTTTTTTACTTCAATACTTGAAAAATCCACCCTCACTATGTAGAGTTTCAGAGACAGGGAAACCTTCAAATCCTCATCCATTGTGCTAGGTTTCTATGCATACATTTCATCGACTGTGCCCAAGAGATAGTTATGGGAGGTAACACTTTTCATGTTGAGATCGTATTTATGTGTGTGTTAATAATTTGGTATCATATATAATTTTCAAGGCTTGATGATCTTATACCTATTTTTTATAATGTGCACAAGTATGATCATGCACAATGAGTTGTAATTGGTGTTTTTGTTGAAGTTGTTCATGAGCTAGAATAAGCATCTGGTGCCATTCCCACCCATGATTGCTAGTGTTCGGAGCATAATCCTGGAGACAGGGTTGAGCATTGTTAGAGGGAAATGCACCCGTATCTAGTGATAAATATCTTCGAAGTTTCTTGTAGCTTCCCTCTAAATATTTTTTTGTAAATTCAATTGACCTATGAGTTCCTTGATAAGAGTCAAAATACCATGTGCAAGTCATCCTGGCCCATGTGGTACAATGTGAGTGGCCAACCCTATGGCATGATTGATCCCTTGTCTTTTTCTTCTAGCATGTGTGGGCCTAAAAGTTGTATGCACAGTCTATTTTTGGACTAATTCAATAATAGGGGTAGCATGGATGTTTGGGAAGGATGTTGACCTTCAATATTCTCTCTCTTATTCAAGGATGGACCCGATATGAAGAGGGGCCATGGAAGTGGAAATGTTTTTCTTCTTTCGCTTGAAGGCCTCCTTGTTTTTGGGAATACCAGTTACCTGGGCCATGCCTTGGTTCATCTATCAAACAGCCTTAACGCATATTCTATCCTATTTTATTTTGGATTGAGTCCCAAGGGTGTCCATCTCATCATCAAGGGTTGGTTTCAAATGCTCCAGCCATTTGGAAACTCCCTACTCGATATTTTCTTCCGTAATAAAAAAATGGAAGCATGGTCATTGCATCTCCCTAGTCATCACTAGGATAGATATATACATTATGAAAATTGCATTCAAATTCAAGAAAATTTGCATACCTATCGATGATATTTCATGGGATGCACAATTATGAGTTGATAGCCTGGATGAGCTATTTGTACCATTTCAAAAAATCCCTGACATTGTCGAATTGAAAAGTGGGATTTTTCGCTAACTTGTAATGAAAAAAATATGGGGGGNTCGTGGTCCAGAGGGGGTCTCCAAAGAATCATGACAAGAAGTAGAATAACCAAATTGTAGTGAAAATCCTTACCGAAGTTGTGAGCTTCCAAGAAATCATCAATAAATTCATTAAGGATGTAGCATTCCCATGTCATTTGAACACCTCCAACACATTTTTCAACAACTACGATGACACCAAGTGGGTATTCATATTTTTGGCATTTCCTCAATAATGTACATGCTAGTAGTTGGGTGGAAAACCAGACACATCAATTGTTAATATATGCAATCACCACCTGGCAGGTCCCTCGATAGTAACAATAACCATTAATAAGGTTCCCATCGGAAATACTCTCATATACATAGGGGAAGCCATTAATATTATGATTGTTACTACCTTAGAGGAATTACAGTTGAAACCCCTCCTTAGACCTACCCCAACTATTTTGGAATTAGCAGATAAGACAAAAGTTATACCTGAAGGAATCTTGGATGATATCATAGTTACATTAGCCTAATGGGAATATCCAGTATACTTTCTTATCATTCATTGAAAGGATACTTCTAAAGGGCGTCCCATTATCTTTGGAAGACCTTGGTTGGCCACGACCAATGCATTTATTGGCTATAGAGAAGGTGAAATGACTATCTCTAATTGACTTTCTATATATAAGCTTACCATATACCCACTAACTCAACATGTTGTGGAGAATATATGGTGGCTTGAATTTCCACATGAGAATGAGAACTGGGAAGAACCAGTGCTTGCTAGTGATCATTTCTGGGCACTTCAGGAGAAAACAACGGAAAATGTGCTAAAACAATTTATTTTTGCAATCACGTGTGTTAATTTTCCACAATCTTTTCCCCAATTTGAGTACATGTTTGGTGAAGAATTTCAGGAACAGTTGGACCCATCAACTTTGTCTTCAACATATTTTATTTTTGTGATAGATGAATATGCCATATCTTATACCCTGCCCTATGAGATTAGTCCTGGGAAATTCCTACATATAAATTTCGAACTAGATGCAGATCAACAAGAATAGTTAGTAAAATTCCTTAAAGACCAATCATGAGCATTCACCTAGGAATACACCGATATGAATGTTATACACCCCGACACATGAATTCATCACATATATACCCAAGCAGAAGTAACACCTATTAGGCAACCCAAGAGAAGGATGAATCTGAAACTAAAGGATATAGTAAAGGAAGAAATACAGAAGCGATTGAATGTCAGTTTTATTTATCCAATATCTTATTGTAAATGGGTATCCCCGCTTGTAGTGGTTCCAAAAAAAGTAACCGGAAAATGGAGAATTTGTGTCTACTTTCGAGAACTTAATAAGGCCACTCTTAAGGATTATTTTCCTCTTCCCTTCATTGACCAAGTCTTGGATACCTTGTCAGGGAAGCGATACTTTTCCTTCCTGGATGGATATAGCGGATACAACCAAATTCTCATAGCACCTGAGGATCAAGACAAGACTACTTTTACTTGTCCTTGGGGAACATATGCCTATAGGGTCTTACCATTTGGTTTGTGTAATGCTCCTACCACATTTCAATGAGCAGTATTAGGAATATTTTCTAACCTCATTCATGATTGTGTGGAAATGTATATGGACGATTTTACAATATATGGTAATACTTATCAGGAAGCCCTAGATAATATGAAGAAAGTCCTTATCATATGTCAAGAAATGAATCTATCCTTAAGTCATGAAAAGTGTAAAATGTTATTGACTGAAGGAGTAGTCTTAGGGAATCATGTTTCATTTGAAGCGATTAAAGTGGATCCTGCTAAGATTGAGGTAATCGTCAAACTTCCACATCCAAAAACTCAAAAAGAGGTAAGAATCTTTCTTGGACATGTCGAATACTACCGGCGATTTATTGAGAATTTTACAAATATTGTTGCACCAATGTTTGGATTGCTTACAAAATATGTTGATTTTCTTTGGAATGACCAGTGTCAAACTGCCTTTGAAACTCTACAAGATAAATTATTTGTGGCACCAGTTCTTAGGGGACCCAATTGGGCCCTTCCATTTCACATATCCAGTTGTCCATGCCATCAATACGTTTCTCCATTATATCATAGGATATGAGGTATTTGTACATACATATCACTCTCCCATTAGATTTCTCATGAATAAACCCATTATAAATGGTCGAGTAACTAGGTGGATCCTGTTATTACAAGATTTCAGTATCATCGTCCATGACCGACCTGGAAAGGAGAACTTAGTAGCTAATTTTCTCTCGTGCATTAATCATGAGGGTGATAGTATTCATGTTGATGATAGTTTTCTAGATGTGCATATCTTTTCCCTCTCTATAAATACCCCATGGTTTGCAGACATGGAAAATTATTTGGCTACTATAAAGTTACCATCTCATTTGTCACCTCATGAAAAGCGTCGAATTATAATGCAAAGTGATAACTACTCCTGGGTTGGCCATGACATTTTTCATACTAGACCAGACTTGATTATTCATAGATGTTTCCAGGAAGATGAGATACCAAAAATCCTATGAAGTTGTCATGATGGACCATGTGGTGGACATTTTTTTGACAAACGTACAACATATAAGGTTTTACATTCAGGTTACTATTGGCCTAGCATTTTTAAGGATGTTGCCAAATATGTGAGAAGTTGTGATAATTGTCAGAGGATAGGAAGACCCACATCAACTGATTAAATTTCGTTACATGCCTAAGTTATGATAGAACCTTTTGAGAAATGGGCCCTTGATGTTTTAGGACCAATTTCACCCATGTCTTGTAAGAAGAATTATATTCTGGTTTTTACAGATTATTTCACCAAGTGGGTAGAGGAAAAAGCCTTTTTTAGGGCTACCGAAAAATCTTTTGTTGAATTCATTTATGAAGACATCTTTACCTGCTTTGGTGTTCCTTGTGATATTGTTACAGACCAGTACAAACAATTCAGTTCTAAGTTGATGAAGTAATTAATGGAAAAAATGGGATCAAACATTGTAAGTCTTTTCCATATCACCCACAAGCTAATGGTCAAGTAGAGTCAACAAACAAAGTATTGGAAACTATCTTAACCAAAACTTTCCAATTACACCATAGATATTGGGTTGATAGACTTCCAGAGGCTTTGTGGGCATATTGTACCACCTGGACAAATACCATTGGGCATACTCCATACGAACTAGTTTATGGAAAACAAGTACTTCTACCAATTGAATTCCAAGTAAGGAGTTTATGTATTGTTGCACAATTGGGATTAGACCTAGACGAGGCACAAAATCAACAAGCCCTACAATTGAACGAATTTGATGAGATTAGACAAGATGCTATCCAACAGACAATTTTAGTTCAAAACCAGAGGAGCAAGTGGCATGACAAATTTATTAAGAAGAAACAATTTCAACCTGGTGATTGGGCTTTGTTGTTTGATTCCCGATTCAAAAATTTTAAAGGTAAACTTACCACTCGATGGTTGGGTCCTTATGAGGTAGTTATCGTGTATGATAATGGGGTTGTTAAGATAAAAAAAATTGATGATGGACAAGTCTCTTTCGTAGTGAATGGAAATCGACTTGAACTTTACCACAGATCCATTTCTAAGGAATATTTTCTACATGTCATATCAGCTGACAAGTCATTGGCCTTGGTGGATGGGGAAGTTTCTTCTCCCTCCCCCTGTTCTTAAAAGTTTTTCTGAATTCTTATTGTACATATTTAAATAATTTAAAGTGTGTTTTTGTTGATAAACAATTTTAGAGATCTTTGCAGGTATTTATTTCACCACAAGTGGACAACTTCAAGGAGACAAAAAGGGAATTATTTTAGTTTGGAATAAGATGTTGCTATATTTGAACTATGTTGTTTGCTTAAGCATAAATTGGATAATGACTTTTTATTATGCTTATAAATTGCTTGCTATAAATTAGCCTTTTTTATAAGATTTCTATCTTCCTTTCTCTCAAGGCATATTTAATGGTATTTTCTCATAACCTCCACCACTAGAGGATGTAAGGAAGCGACACCTTGTCTTATCAAACCTAGAGGTTACTCGTACAATTTCCCCAAGAACCCTGAGTGGGTGAGTAAAGTAACTTTATGAAAGAGTAGCAAGAAGGTATGATTAGTGGTTAGCCATGGAAACATCAATATAACTTTTAAAAAAAAAAAAAAAAGTGAGTAGGGCATGAAGATACCTTTATGTTCTTTTCCAATGGTACTATCCACTACACACTAAAAATGCTTGATTATTCCATATCTTTAGATAGGCGACGTCCACTTAAGTATCCCTTACATCAGGACAATCTATAAGGAATACATAAATAAGATTCATCCTCTAACTTAAATACCATCCCAGTTCAAAATAAAAAAATTTAGAGCTTCCTCCCCATCTTCTTGCAAAAATGAATATTTATACACAAATCTTAAACGATGGTGGACCAGTCTCTGCTGTAAAAAGGTGTAAGAAGATAACCCGTCGAGATATTGAACAGGTCTACTAGCAGCGGGTACCAGCCTATGGTATGACTAGGTAAACCCGTCGGAGTAATGAGCAGGCTTATTGGCAGCGATGCATTCTACCTAGCAAGGGTGATGATCTAACAAACAATAAATAAAAATCCTAAATCTTAAAACTTGTCGTGATGTACGGCACTACTTGTAGGCAAAGATGAAAATAAGTATGCATGTTTAAGCAAAGGTAAATGAACTCCATCAATCTCCCATTGGGAACTAACTTTAAGAAAATCCTAAGACTCTCTTGCCTACCTCTTCTTAACTATATGTAGGATGTTCTTTCCTATAGGTGGGGCCATATTTTAACCATCTTGTCAGACTAATGTGTGAAATTTATCTCTACACTTGGAAAACTGTAAATCTTAGTCTATTGGGAGAATTGACTAGTTCCCTATATCTTTGATTGTGAGGTGTCACAATACTTAGGAGTGGGAGAGGGGTTTCTTGAGCTGACAAATGATAAACACTTCCATCTATATTACAATCCATGAGAAGAGGAAGTATAATCTCTATCAAAAATTCTATCATGTTGTCTTTACAATATTTCGGGCTATTATATCAGCAGTTGTTTGTATTGGTATGCTAAATTTTATATTGTTGACATCACTGTGTGTGTTATAAGCTTGTTGTGCATTTTAATGTTTATATAATGGAAGACTTCTTATACTTATCTGATTCCTTGTGACAATTACAAATCAATAACAACTGCTAAATGCTCACTGCCATTTGTATTACAATCCTATGAAAAGAGGAACAAGTTGTTTTATATTGTTAGAGATCGATGACAAGGAAATCAACAATGGATAATCCTATTCATACTCATCCTATCCATGCTCCATGCTCCTGTTCACCATGCATGCCAGAAATTGTCCAAGCCAAGTGTTATGAGTGAACGTCTATTTACTATGGGATAATTTCCACTTACACAGGAGGACAGGATGGAGTGTTATATGCAGGAAAGGATGGAGTACCATCTAGAGGACCGGATGGAGTGTCATCTAGAGAAACGAATGAAGTGCCATATGGAGGATCCAGTGAGGTATTTATATACTATAAATTATCACGATCTCATGCAAGTATGATTGCTCGAATTAATTACACCTGTTGCAATGGTAAGTTAGATGAATTGAATGGTGTATTTTTCAAACTCCATTTTGGTTATCAAATTAATCTTATAACTGCATTTTATGATCAAATGTCCAAGTCGAAGACTTGGACATTGATCTAATTCTTACATGATTTCGTTTTCCTCCAAAGTACACACCATTCAAATTCAAACTCATCGCAATTATGAACACACATAGCGATCATGCATGACGAATTCACCCACAATTCAACCATTTCCATCACAATTGCATTACGAAATGGGTACTCTGCCTCAATTTCTCATTTCTCTCATCCTTTGTTTGTTGTTTCGCGCTCTCCCTCTTCCCGATTTCGACCTCCTTCTCATCCCTTGCTCTATAACCATTCCCAACCATTATGAACCGTCCTCCTACACTGAGCTATTGGCCATTCCGAAATTCACAACATGTAGAGAAATCTTCCTCTGCGTAGGTTGGGGACCGTTCCTGGCCAGTCTGTAGGGGCACGACGATGGTATCTCTCTCCAATTTGTACTTGGGTTCGATGGGAGACTACCTCGCATAGGGTCTCTGGTATTCTTGGTCTCTGAGGAATCCACGGCCTCAGCCACGAAATTTTCGTGAGTTGGGGATCGGTGGTTCAAACACCATCAATTTCCACATCCAAGCTATAATAGAGTGTTCAAGCCCAAATTCCAAAATGTCTCTGGAGCCAAAGGGTATTCAAAAGAGTGGATCAAAAATGAATTGATCAACCCTCTGATCATAATTACCAGGCTTATCACTTGTGAAGGTAGGTACTTTGTTTTTAAAGTCTATCATTTTCGCCTATTAGACCATTTTCAATTCAATAAACCCCTGAATTTTCCCTTATATTTCCTGAAAATCCTTGAGAAAATGTCTTCCCAAGCCCGTAAAAATTTGGCCAACCCTCACAACAGTTTATTTCACCATGGCCTCATTAAATTTCTTGTTATATCAAAATTGACAAAACAGAGTAAGACATGGGACGATTTCCTCTACCAATTCTTGAATCCCCATCTCACAGTTAAGACAAGAAATATATCATTCAATTCAGGGGCTGTCACCCCACCTAAGCCTCACTATCTGAAAGCTCCAAACCCTCTAGTTCAAACTATCTCCCTGTCTGATAAAAAGTCCAAGAAAATTATTGATTCCCGTGCTGCCTCATCTGGTAAGAAAATTAAAAATCTTGTTGATAATTCCCCATTTCCTTCAACACCTATTGATTATAAACCTAAGAATCTACAAGATTCATTTCATCAAAATTTTCCTTCGGTTCCTACAAAGAGGAGAGGAGCTAATCGATTCAAGGGGAAATCCTTTCGAAGAAGAACCTGGAGTATGAGTGGAAAGCCCAATATAAAACCTCCAAGTACTTCAGATCCTATTTAATTGTCTTATGATCATGAGATCCCCCATAAAAGACTTAGAGAAGTTTCTACTGAGGAGTCTAAGCCTAATAAATAGGTCAAATCTGAACCTATTACACCAAGTATCCCTCACAAAAACATTATTACTCCTTCCTCCCAGATGCCTACACTGTCTTCTAAAGTTGATATACCTTCTACACCTATCAAGGAGCCCAAGCCTTCCTCCCTTGAGTCATCTGATCAAACCCCAGCTATTGAGAAATTGAAACAAGAAAATGCTCAATTGCTTCAACAATTGGCAGAACAATAAACTATGGATAGGCATTTGCATCATGACAATATTGTCCTGCAAGAAAAATTAAACTCTCATCAATGATTGGTTGATCATATGACCACCACCAATCACAGTCTCTAGATGCAATTGAAACATCGCAAAAGGCCTAAGAAAAAGTCCCCAGGGCATGAGGGAGAAGCTTCTAAAGCCAATCCACCCCCTCCTTCATGAGTATAGTTATGTCAGGTGATCCATTTTGTTTGCAGAGGGACCTGCAAATTCTTAGGCGTGGGAGAAATGTTGGTTTGGTGTTTTGACTATTTTTCCAATGGCCAAATCCTTTTTGCATATGACAATTATACAGTATATGCTCTTATTTAGCCATTTTTAAAGGTATTATCCAGATTTATGCATCAATTCACCATGGAATCGCATGAGGTATGTATAATCATCAATTTGCAATGGTTTTATGATGAATTCATCTTCAGCTGATTGATTATAATGATCTAACACTTATTGTTTTCTTTCAATAGGTCGAAACTGTTATTCGACCTTCCATCGAGTCCTTCGTCCAGTCCTTCGTCTAGACCTCTATTCGACACTCCATCCGACACTCCATCCATCACTCGATCCAGCACTCAGAGCACATAAGAGTTGGAGGTTATCACATCGGAGAGCTTTGATGGACGAATCAGGAACATGGGTTTTATGCCCACTCATGCCCTCCATCTATGGAGCTCAATGCATCTAGACTTGGGTAGTTGCAGCGGTCGCTAAGTGGAGTGCACGAGGCTGTTAAGAAAGATGCCTTCTGTTAAACGAATTTAATAAATTGCTTTTTTTAGAGAGTGTTGACCCTTCCAGTGGTTGACCTCTCAAGCTATGTATAAATCTATAAATACTACTGCCTATGCCAGGAAGAAAATACGAATTTTATTTTATACATGGACATTATCTTCATTTTGTTGTATACTTTGTTTTAAATGATCAATGTCAATGATGTGTTAACTCAATGACTGTGTTTTCCTATTTAAGTATTGCCACGACCTTCTGGGAC
>SNQJ01S0020504.1:105958-122262 GCA_010110895.2 Picea sitchensis | reverse complement strand
GTGGTCTAGGTAGTTGTTTATATCAGTATATATTTGCATCTGTATCAGGGATGATTTTAAGGATGGAAATTTATTTTAAAATGTAGAAACCTTGGTGAATCTTACTGATCCTTCATATGCCAACTATAAATGTTTGGCGATATTTTTACAAAAAATATTCAAATTTATAAGGATTTTATATAGTTTGTATAAAATTTTGGTGATTTTTAAGGTAAAATAATTTTATCTTGTAGAATTTGGGCTAATCATTTTTAGAATAGTGAATATTTTTTTGGCAAAAACCATGGAAAATTAGCCCATGAGCAAAATTTAGCCCATGATTCTATATAATTTCCTTTCATATCTCTTCAATTTCGAAGTTGCTTGTTTAAATTCCATTCACTGTGTATATATTTTTAATTTCAGGTTGTTTGTCTAATTCGCATCCCTGTATATCTTCACTAATTTGCAGCTCATTTTCTGAATTGTGTGTATGTCACAGAGAATGTGTGGACATCCATGTTTATTGTTTATATTTTGATTTCTAACATCATGATTGCAGGTTGTAGTTTATTTTCTTATAAATTGTTTAATTATGTATTTTTCTCTCTATTTCATAAAGTTGTAAATCACTTTGCAGAGTAGTTATTTAGATAGTATTAATTTATCAAGTTGTGGTTTTCGAATAATCTTTGTAGGTTTTCTTAACTTGTCAATCTTGTCTCTAGCATCAACATGAAAGGATAGAAGTTGATTTTGGGTTATGATCTTCAATGGTAACTTAGTTCATTTTAATCTATGATTTTTAATGAGATTCCAGTTATGAATTTGAATTACGATTTCTAATTAGCATTAGTTGTGAGTTTGTAGGTTTGCATGAATTACTGATTCTATACATATTATTTTCGATGTTATCTTAGTTCTGAATTTGAATTAGGATTTCTAATTAGTGTTAATTGTGAGTTTGTAGATTTTCTTGAATTAGTGATTTTGAAAAGAGTATTTTCCATTAATAGTGTGATAGAGAAAATGATTGACGTTGAATCTATTATGCACAATGTTTAAAGATTATATGGATTCCAAGAACATCTATTGTTGCTTTTATGATGGCAAAACTTTCTATAGACTACCTTATCCATACTTTGCATTTCTCTGTAGAAGTTAGCATTGAGTTAATTCCACTTGAATTTTCATTAGTAGTTTGAAGCCATCGTGATGTCATTCTCCACCATAGACACAATCATCACATTTGAATAATGCCATAACACTCTTGCTTTCAGTTAGGTATATTAGTGTTTATTCTTTGCAAGATAGAAATAATTGTGAGTTTTTACTTTAAGAATAGAGTTCACTTGTAAAGATAGTTTTGACAAATTATTTGCTTACTTGCTTACTTGCTTGTTCATTCAAAGGTAGATTAAATAAATAGATTAAATAGCTCAAAAATAGATTACTTGTTATTTTCTTATTCAGAGATAGATTGAATAAATAGATTAAATAGTGCATAGATAGATTACTTGTTATTTGCTTATTTAGAGATAGATTAAAAAGTTCATAGTCCTAGATTGTTTAAAGCTACTTAGATAAAACAGTTCATACTTCTAGAATTGCTTGAAGCTCATTAGTTAAAGGTTTCTTTGTATATTTAACATAGAATCTGTTGTCTAAATAGATTTAAATGTCATATTTTTAAAAGTAGAATTGTAAATTGAAAATAGTGTTGATCCCTAGGGTAAACCATCTCCTTAGCTAGTCAATCTTTCCATTAGCTTTTCTTTCTGCCTTGGCTCATACTATGCCACAACTCTAAGTTTACTTACCCTGGGTTGACAATTTAATTGAGGGAAATTAGAACATAAATGAATTATAATAAAAATATGATAACCTCACATGAAATAATAAATACATTCATTCATTTAGGTAATGAGAAAAGGGATTTGAAGCAATACTCATATACAAAAAATAAATATGGTGGCCTAGAAATCAAGGAACTTTAAATGATTTCATTCATTATAACTCATAATATGCATAGGAGAAACCCACATGAAATATCATTCTTCATAAAAATTATGAAGCCATAAATGTTATGAACTCCTAGAAATAACTCTCTGTGAGAGTCAAATAATATTACAAATTGAAATTTCAAGATCAAATAAAGTGTTTGATTGTTGAAGGATAGAATGTTCCTGATACTTAAACAATAAAAGTAAATTTGTTCATCCAAGTAAATTGGGATTGGGGCTTACATGGACCATATAAATTAGTAGAAGAAATATATAAGAAAAAGGGAGAAATGTAGTCAGGGATCATCTTTACAAATGATCAATACACTTAATAAAGCTAGATGACCAAAGACTGGGATGAAAGGAAGGGAAATGCTTCAAAAATAAAAATTCATAGAATGCCAGAGGAATGGAAGATAGGTGGATGTATCTATCTCTCTTTATTGTTATCTCTCATGATTCCTTTGTTGTTGGGGTATTTTTGTTATATCTAGGCAGCGATCCTTCTTGAAATAAAGACTTTTCGGTAGTTATTATGGGTCAATTATTTCCACCAACAACTTCTTGAGCCACTCATCAATATAATCCTTCATTGGCATGATGATGATGTATTTTTTAACCCTTATCATGAATATTTTATCTTCAACTTATGTAAACTCGAAGTGTATCTTCTCTATTGATGTCAAGTGGTCTTCATTATTATTTACAAAAGTAACCAACCATCGCTTAATTTTATCCTCTGGGAAATCAGTGAGTTCATCGAACTCGCCTGTCCATGATTCTTTTATAGTGATTAAGTTAATTTCTAATTGTTCTTTTGTTATTATCCCATATCTCTTGTAAATTGAGGGCCTTCAAGGTCCTCAACAACTTCCACTGCTTTTAAGAATGCATTTCTTATTTTATCATTTACTCTTGTACAACTAGCAATTTAATCTCTTAAAATTTGTATCATTTCCATCCACATTGATTTTAGTTGTTTTATTATTTGATTTGAAGGTATTTTTTTCTTACTTCTATGATTTTTTCTTATACTTGTCACCCATGCAATGAAAGTACTCAAGGAATTTTTATATTAGGCTTCATTGTGGTCCAAATTTTTTTATAAGTATTATGTTAAGTTGGAAATTCTTTGGGATAGGTTCCTCAGACTTGTAGTGACTTCCCATGCTTGTGAAATAATAGAAAGACACTTATTAATTTTCTTAGTAACATGCAATCTAACTCCATTTAGCAATTTGGTGGCTTTTCTTACGTTTTTCAATGTTCCAAGTGTAATAAGGGGCATTTGATTAGGTGCAACAATGGCCAAAGGCTCTGCAAACAATGGTTTGGGACTTAATGCATCCTCAAGCTTATTTATTCTTCTTTTAAATTTTATATTTTTCAACTCTTTCCCAAAGATAGAATAGGAAAGAGGGTCTCCAATAGTGATATGTGATTTAAGGAATCTTGAGGGTCCAACTCCTAAGACATATACTTATGAATTCCATGTTTGAGTCACTTTCTTATTTTTAACATGGACTTTATCTATTTTCAATTTATTATATTCTTTATGGTATTTAGGATTGTGCAATGTCAGATACTTCTCTTCAAAAAAAATTGGTTCCTCTTGGGCTAACTTCTCTACAATTCGTTGAATTTCAGCGATTCTAAGTGCTACTTAGTTGAGCATCGGGGCATTTTCAATTTCCATATCAACTACATTCTTTGGGCTTCCCAAGTTTTTTGAATCATTTATGCTTGGGATTCTCTTTATTTTTTGCTAAGATACAACATGTGCTTTTTCAATATCAACTGGGGGAAGGTCTTCTCCATCGTCTCCTCCAACATTTCCTTCATTATTCTCTCATCTACTCACATTGTATTCTTGTTTATTTTGTGTAGAGGAGGAACTCCTGTGTGAATGGGGAACAGAAGAAGATTGCATGTTGGCCATGTCTTTTCCTTTTTGCCTTGTTCTATTTCGTCTTTGAGTGTTTGTGCTAAATTTTGTGAACAAATCATCATTACATACATGTTTTTCCTTCTTCATTGGGGTATTTTTGTTGTTATCACTAGTTCCTTCAGCAATCCTTATGAAAAGGTTGATGTATCTCATGGATTTAAAGTGTTTGAAGAATAGTCCTTCAGGTTCGAAACCTCTCAAAATATCTCCTTCCTTTAAATTGAATGAGGTAAGAATTTCATACATTTCCATTAAATGGGTAGAATTCCTCACTGTCGTGTCGACAACATGAAAGGGTAATGAAAGAAATTGCTTCTCTCTTTTTTTGCCAAATAGGGTGGACCATGCCTTGTACTACCTACAAACCTTAGCAATAAGATACCTATCATAAACAAATACGGAAAGAACAAGAGGGGTTTCTTCACAACCATATAGTCTAATGTAAGTATAGTTCTCTTCACAAAAACAAACTCCCTTTCCTTTGAGAAAATATTATGCTTCTTGATTTATTCTTCTAGGTGCATATCCTATTAGCATATATCTAAATTCCTTATGGAATTTATATTGAATGAGGTAGAAATGGAAAGGTACCTTATCTTTCCAAAGAATAGGGTACCAGAATTGAATTTTTTCATTATAAACATATAGATTTTCTCTTAGAGGCAACCCCTCAAAGACATTACAATAGGTGAATATCGAGACCAGATAAGTAGTCATGAAAAATATATGGGTTTTAAAATAGTCGACCAGTTGAAGAAAAATCTCATTTGAGATTACATCGGCCTAGTCATAGATGACTTCTTTTCAAAAATAAAAATGTCATATGTACAAAAATGACCTGGGGATGTGAGAAGTGGATTCTCGTCCCACTAAGCATGCGAACATCCATGAAAGATTCATGGAAGTTATATGGAATATGGTTGAGAGGTTATATGGAATATATACAGATGGAACCATAAAATCCTTTAACAAATCTGCTCCACCAATCCATGAAAGAGTCAACTTATATGAGCTTAATAATTTTGTTGGAAGCAGGTAGTAGAAGCATCCTTTTAAATGTTTTTGGATTTAATAGAACAGGGTTATTCTCTTTGAGTGCTACTAAAATTGTTCGTATTTTTGGATCAAATATATGAGCACACCAAGAAATTAGCTTTTTGAAGTCAAAAAATTCAGGCATACAACTAACATTTACCAAGCTTATCGTCCATATTTTGTTATTTTTCCTCTATTCAAGAGTCAAGCTCCAATAATACTAATATTCCATGGAGAAATGGAAGTCTTTGTCTTGGTTGGTGAGGGTCTTAGAAGTATCTCAACAAAAGGTCTCTTTTTTTCTTCTAATTGTCATATTCTTTATTCTTTCAATGCACTTTGATATGCTTGACATGATGACTTATGAATTATGGAACCCAAGATTATTTAAAGGCTAAGTGCATATTCTTTATTCTTTCAATGCACTTTGATATGCTTGACATGATGACTTATGAATTATGGAACCCAAGATTATTTAAAGGCTAAGTGCATGAATTGCATTTATTAAACATCATTTCCATACATACAAATTCTTTTCAAGATACAGACAGCCACAAATGGAAGTTAATTTGAAAAGAAAGTGATTCATGGGAAAGTGGGATCATTAATTCACATTATCCCTAGATCACCACCCTTTATGTCACAAATAAAAATTCATTAATGTGCAATAAGTGGTCCTTGAAGAATGTGCAATGTGCACGATACTTATAAATGTTTCACTAAGTATAGATAGAGAGATCAATCCTCATAGCATTAGTTGTGCAAAACTTCAGAAGTGCAGAAGTGAAAGAAGTGAGGGAAGAAAAGGTGTGTGGAGGTATGGTGAGTGTGGAGAGTGGAATATGTAGGGTGTCCTGCACAAAGAGTTCTCTGGAAATAATATGTGTGTGGAAGAAAATGTTGTGTAGGGAGGAGGTTTGTGCGAAGAATAGGGTGATGATGGGTCCTCCACACAACGAGGAAAACAAACTAAGTATTGGGCTATGCGGGAGAATTGTTTTGCAGAGTGCAAGGAAATTGTTATAGAAAATGGAATCTCTGCATGGGATAAGGAATATTGTACAAATCGATAAAATAACTAAGTGTTGTAAAATTTGTTCCCAAGTATAAACAAAAGAAAAATGGGTGGAAAAAGGGTTCTATGTATGGAATAAAAAATAAAAGAAAGGGATGCATGCAAATGGATCAACACCTCCCTAAAACATCAAGTATATAGAATAATATATGTTTCTATGTAATAAAGGATGAAATTACTAAATAGAGCCTATGAATAATGTAAACATGTATAATGTAAGAAGAATTAATAGAAGGTTCTACTTCTAGAAGGATCTTCCTCTAGAATGTTCTCTAGAAGATAGAAATAGTATAAACAGGAGTAGACAACATGGAAACATTTTGTCTTGAGAATCATTTTTTACTTGAGCTCTTCTTTTATAGAGGTTTCCCCCTTGAAGAGGCAAGTGAACTTGGATATTGAGATAATAAAGGTATCATTTTTTTATTCAATTGTGTCATTGTGCTCTCTATTTTTCTTTTTCAGTTGATAATTGATATAAACATATAATTTCTTTTATGCATAATAACATCTGGTACCCTATAGATTCAGCCATGGATTCACATTCCTCATCCTACCAAGCACATAAACCCCCATGTACTCATATTTTTTTATAGGACTACGGGTTGTACAAGTGCATATTACGGGTAGAGGGAAACCATGGATTCATTCTAATTTCTCTCAAGTTGATGGCAGCAAGATATATGAAATTACCAACTCCAAAATGTATCGTAAATAATAAATGGATTAGCATTCATATTCAGAGATAATTAAAGCTTAATAATGTAATGAGTCTAACTCTTATTTTTCCTGAATATATGTTTTGGCTGAAATTTTTTGCATGAGAAACAATGCAGGTTAACTTATTTTTCATGGGAAATAATGTAGGCTTAACTTACCATTTTGAAATTTTCATGAAAACAGGTTAAAGAGGTTTTTAAATATTTAGAAATTACCCCTTTTTTCATACTTTTGGATTTACCCAAAACCTGTGATCCAACCAGGTTGTGTACCTTGCAAGACAACCCTATGAACTTATCAGGTTTGATTGCCTTCTTGGGTGAGTATTATTCATGACTATTATCCACGACCTTCCAATCCTTCCCATAGTTTTATACTTTCAATTTGAACCTTAAAAACCTCCTATACAAAATACATCAAAATTGGCTTCTTGGATAGAGATTGTAAATCAAATTGATATGGCCTAGAAAAATGCACACCAAGTATTGAATATGCATTATTGTTGAAAGAAAAAGGTACTAGGCTAGATTTNACCTTAAAAACCTCCTATACAAAATACATCAAAATTGGCTTCTTGGATAGAGATTGTAAATCAAATTGATATGGCCTAGAAAAATGCACACCAAGTATTGAATATGCATTATTGTTGAAAGAAAAAGGTACTAGGCTAGATTTTACATGCATACTAATACCTAGATTATTGTATTGAATTCATATTATCATTGAATGCTCTATGCAATCATTTTAGGTGTTAAACAATCATGACACTGTATCTTGGGTAACGAGATGACTATACATATTGACCATGATATTTTACAGTTTTTGTAGACACTAAGAAAATTGCACATATCCCAATTGATGTGTGATCTAAAATGGATCCAGGAAGGCCTAAAAATCAAATTTCTTGGAATCAGGAAAAACCAGTGTCATTGTGTTTGGCTCATCGCAATGATTATGAATATATAATTTTTTTCGCAAATGGACGTCGTATGCGAAATAGATCGCGTTCTGACCGATTTCCTAAACATGCAAAAAGTCAACTGGTCAAACTCAATAGGTCGTACTACTGATGTCAGTAGTACGAAAGGTGACGTCAACATGATGTCACGACGACATCATCATGTTGATGTGGAATCACCAGGAGGTGACACGTGTCACACAAGTTTGGCATTTTCTGGGTGAGTTGGAACCAATACATATTTGACATGTCGCATTGTACATATGACATGTGGCAATCCGTACATGATGTGGCCCAATGACAGGATGACACGTGGTGATATGGATGACAGCTGGGTTGTATGGAAGTTAACGTGGCAAGGTGACTGGGTTGTATGGAAGCTAGCATGGCAGGGTGACTGGGTTGTATGGAAGTTGACGTGGCAGGGTGACTAGGATGTATAGATGCTGACATGGCAGCTGGATGGATAGGTGATTGGGTTGTACAATGGTGACATGACAGATGACTATTCACGGTGACTAGATTTTGACTGTATCGTATGATGGAATCACGGGGCCACACGTGACCCAATCAGAGAGTGCCACATGGAACCCCAGATTTATCCAATGTTGGTTGGGTCAAAAAAAATTGTTACCTGCAAGTTTCGAACCCCCAACCTTCACTCACACCAACAGACTAACCTCCCACGCTAACCGAAAGGGCTACGGTGTTGCTTGTTTATACACATGGTTGCAATTTTATTTAAATTCGTTATGGCATGGGGTTTGGGATAGGCCTTGGTCAGTGGGGGGCTAGCCCACAACCATGGGTTGTAGACCATGGGATAAGACAACAGTTGAGGGCATGTGGGAGCATAAGGACCTGGCCACATGGCCATACCCACAGGACCAAGAGCTAGACCGAAGGATAAGGGCGAGGGGGCTTATCCCTCAACCACATTGAAGCACGCATGTGACCTGGAGCCCAGGAATACGGGGTTACGCCCTACATTTTTCCAATTTTTGGGTTTTTAACATTATAATATGTTTTTTTATTTATTTTCAATTGATTTTAATGGATTTTAGCCAATATTGGGGGATCTGGAGCTTGATTTGAGGCCATATATTGGGAGGAAGTTGGGAGATTGATACCAACTCCAAATATATATAAACCAGGGGTTCTTAGTAGAAAAAATGGAGGTTCAGAACAAGAGAAATGTTGAGGAATTTGAAATCAAAAGCCATTTTTATGCAGGGAAGCCACTAGGTAGGGGAAATTTGTGGGCCAATTCCGAGAGCTAAGCTCAACCATTTTCAGTGTCATCAGTTGTGTTGGATTCTTGAGGTCAAGAAGAACACAGCTGAACTAGTTTGTAATCCTTTTGAAACTTTTATGATGTACCTTTGAAGCATTGAATAGAAATAAGAAAGCCTCACCCACTGAGACAAAGGCCTGGAGACATAGGCAATCTTGTTGAACTTCGTTAACAACTTTGTTGTTATGGTTTGTTTTTCTTTGTTCTTACATTCTGGTATTCATTTCTTATTTTGGCTATTATAATATCTCATTAATTTCTTCTTCTTTCATCAATTCGTAATTGGTAAATGAACTCATGCTTAAAACTTAACCAAGCCTTTAAAAGATCATTTTGGATCAATGTGGATGGTATACATATAGTTCTTATATCTTATGACCAATCATAAGCAGAGATCCTCCTATTGTTCCACTAATTACTTGAAATTTCAATAAGTGAGTGCACTTTATACCTATTATCATGTAAACCCACACAAGAAAACTTGTTATCCCCTATCCTAGGGATAACTAAGGATATTATGTCTCAAGGCCCATAGTTCCTAGACATGGAGTACCGAGAGCCATATTGACTTAAGCCTAGCCTTGGAGGGTTCATCCTTCTTCTTCAACGCCTCCATTATGTCAGCAGTAGAAGCATCCATCCCATCAGCCTGGTTTTGAAGTAGCAGTGGGTCTTGCTCCATGAGGTAATGAGTTCGGGTATCATGGTTTGTGTCACTCTGATTCTCAAATCATTTGAATATGTGCATTTAATTATATTTTGCTTCATGGCGTGTGCTTGGAATTTATGCCTTTTGACTTGTCCATACCTAGGGGGATGAAAAAATGCCCTAGCAAGTTGGTTCCCTTAGGAGTGAGTTTCCACTAGGTGGGTTTATGAAAGGTCATCGTCCATCCCTACCATACTTATCACTTTTCATCATCTTCCCTCTCATATATCCCCTACATTGGTTTGGGAATTGGGTTTCCCAAGCTAGTAAGGGTTGTACCTTCCCTTGTGGGAAGAAGGGACTAAAGGCCGAGAGGGTAAAAGTATATGGAAAAATTTTAAATCCAAATATCAAAACCTTGAGATGCTTCGCCCAGGGATCCCAGAAAAAGAAATAAAAGGCTTCTTAGCAAGAAAAGAAAGGACCCACAAAAAGATAAAACTCAAGACCTAGTTGGTGGATAGGGGGGTCTCATCACAAGCCAACCTATTAGTTCCATGGGAATTTAGTGGTATGACACTATTATTCATCTAGTCACCACTTCAGCGTAGTGGCTCTTGGTGGCATAGCCAAGAGAAAGGGGGTCTCGAGCCAGCCTTCTCATCTCCGTGAAATGCTTGTTGGTTATGCTATCACCATTGGTCACCATGCCAGGGCAGTGTCCCCCAACTATTATCTTGAAAGAAAAAGAAATAAGATAAAAATTAAAAAGGAATTGAATGGGATAGGAAACAATTGCATCCACGACAAGGTGCAACTCACCCTCTTCAGAGGCACCCACAGGTAAGACCTACATTTCCCTGTCATCACTGCACCCCTTGCCCAAACATCCCCCACACCATCTCATGCACTTACACGACCTAGATTGGTATTCACCTAGAAAACACCCCACAGATATGGATAATTATCCCAATAGGAAGTCTCGAAACCCTCTTCAAACATGGCTTGTAGAATAGCATAACATCTTTGAGCACTTCTATGGAAAAAGGGGGGTTTTATGCACATGTTTGGGTAACTTGATTATTAGATGCGATTGGCATTGCTATGATTCCCGTGACTTATGATCCCATGGAGGGAATACTTGTTGTTACTGCAAGACCACGCCCGACGGGCAGGTACATATGGGGAGATGATTAGCTCAGACCTCCATAGGGATAAAATCCCACCAAATGGATGTTGAGACCCCGGCCAAGGGAATACATATACCAGAGGCTTACACTGGAGACAAAGGAGGATGTTCCACCAGAGACACCTTGGCAGGCCTGGACCCAGGGGGGGTCTTGCCTTTCCCACTGAACATTGTCCTTGGAAGGCCCATGACGTCACCCTTGTGACCCTTGACGTCACCCAACATCAGATGGACATGATGGAGGCAGTTGTGTGCCAAGTGGCACGTGTGGCATGATCTAGAGGCCTTGGAAGGCCTAATATTTTTCTTCTGGAGGCCAACGTCTCACTTAAGAGGCCCAACGTCACCCTAGAAGGGCACAATGTCACCTCTTTTGCACATTTTAGGGTTTAATTTGTTAATTTTATGTAAAAAACTAGATATTTGATGTAATTGCCCATGTTGGACTTTTTTTGACCTAATTTGTAATTAAAGGTCATTTGAATTGTATAAATAAGGGAAAAGTCCCTTGTATTTTTTCATCATATTTCACTCACACAAGTGAGGTATGAAATTTGGCCTCTTTAAGGATTATTGGTTAAAATTAAGTGATGCGCAACTCTTGGAGGAGGATTCTTTGGGTGTATTTATGCATTTTCATGGTGGAAAGTCTTCAACTAGGGCACATTTCTAGATTATTCTTGGTGAATGCAAGTGAAAATATGCAATTCTTCTTTCTTTGAATGGTTATGGTATATTTTTCTTTGCATTTATTAATATTGTGAAATTGCTAGTATAAAACCCTAGGAGAATAAGCACATGTTATTGCCCTTATCTCAATAGTTATCCACCTACTTAATTTTTCTAGAAGACATCTCTATTGAATTATGTGCTAGAGCCCTACCTTTGTAGCACTCTAATGCCATTGCTTCATCAATATTTAATTTATCTCAAGCTTGAGCTAAAGAAGAAGAAAAACCTCTAGGGCCTAGGGTTACCTACTTCCTAGTAGCCATTTTCCTTCTAGGGTTTGATGATTGATGCCTTAGGTTACCAACACCTCAATCATCCTCCCTCTTGTCTTTAGTTCACATATTATTATTTTTTTCCTTCAAGATTGTTGCTGCAAAAAGTGACTCCATTAACCGTAAAGACACTAGTTTATACCTTACATTTGGTTGATTGATGAAAACAACCCTCAAATCATCTATCTCAAGCTCCTTGTTAACTATGCCTAACCCTATATTAGACTAATTCACTAACATTCTTGTTGTTGTTACAAAAGTAAGCTATAGCCATATATTACAGCAGTAAAAGCTCCTAAAAGCAAGTGTTAAATTTGATTATTACATTGCCTTCTTAGCTTCTCAAAAGTGCTAGCATATTTCTAATTCTAGGTTACCATTTTGGGTCATTTTGAATCTTTTTTAAGGCATAAATTTTGAAGCTATCATCATATATATATTTTTGTTATAAACTTATGTTTGATTCATCTTGTATATCAACTTATCGCTTTTATTAAAAGTCCAAGGTTTTACGAAGCACTAATATCAATTGTTACTTGCAATAGTGTTTTTGTTGTTGTCTTGTTCTAGGAAGGTACACTTAATCATATCTTTGCTTCATATTATTAAACCTTTGGGACTTTCTAATCAATGTGACTTGATATAGGGGAAGAACTTTCTCGATACTATAACTTTTTCCTTCTCAAACCCCCAGGTCATCGGGGACGTCTCCCCTGTGATTTCACCCCTAAAGAGAAAGAGGTATCTTATTTAGGTGACAGTGATAAGACAACCTCTTTTTATTCCAATTTATTGTTCACTTTCCTTTGGCTTGTTGGAAAGTACATATTGTGTGATAACATTTTTGCGTTGTTGTTGGGGAACACTATGTCAATTCTCCTCAAAGATGACACTTTTCAGTAATCCTTTCCTCAAAATCCTTTACTTTGCAAACCTTACCTAACGAATCCACTGAGGGTGATCCCCTCATCCCTTTGATAGTTTCAAGAAAACTATCTAGCGACTCCAAAAACCTCAAGGAGGTATACCAACCCTCCCTAGTCCTTTAAAAGAAAAAATTCTTGAAACTCTCCTGTAGTAAAATCATTATTTGGAGGAAATCTTCCTTTGAACACGATGTCTAGCACAGGAACTCAGATTGTTAATCCAAACCAAGATAATAACTAAAATCAATGGTCATCCAAGCTCTTCAAATCGTTAGACATGACAAGTATATCAGGATACCCTAGAAAAATTCCCCCTAAATATGAGAAGTGGTTGCATAAATTCATTGGTAATGATGTAGTCAGTGTCGAGGATCATATGAGTAATTTATGGGCCTTCTTTCAACTTCATCCCATCATTGATGATGTTGAATATCTAGCTATGAAATTGTTCTCGTCTACCCTTCATGATGGCGCTAGACGTTGGTACAATGGTCTCCCTAATGCTAGTATTAAAACCATGGATAGGTTGTAGGAAGTGTTCCTCAAATGATGGAGTTTCAAGGAAGACCCCAACATGTTGTTGATAAGGCTGAATAACCTCGTAAAACAAGAGAATGAAACCGTTAGAGAATTCCATGAAAAAATTGAAATTTTGACAGAAGATCCAAGCGAGCCATCATCCTTATAATAGTTTTCTTCTCTTTCTTTATACCAAAGCCTTTACAGGATAGTTGGGATATCTCCTCAGAGATAAATCCCCTAAAACAATCCAAGAAGCCCAACAAGTAGCTATAAATATTGAACACAACCTTTCATCATCTAGAGTTGATCCTTTCTCATCCCCAATAGTCAAAATGGATGTTAAACCTAAGATAGTCCAAAATGTTGAACCTATCTCAGACATTAGCGCTAGCTTGGAAAATTGACAACTGATAGTATATGTCATGGTAAAAACCCCGAAACTAATGATGAATAGGATTTTCAACCTAGAAAAAAATCAACAAAAGCCCCTAGGGTTCCTTACAAAGGGAAATTTCAGAAAGGGAACCAAGTTTTTAGACCAAAGAATGATCAAGAGGTCCCCAATACTTTAGCCCCTGCAAATGTAGTAGATGAAAACCCTTGGTGCTTACAATGCAGAGAGTCACATTGGGAGAATGAGTGTCCTTTCAACAATGGTGATCATGACCAAGTAAACATTGTTAACCATACCATTGAAAACCCTCAATATTGTCTTAATTTCACACTTGAAGAACATCAAGAAGGCATAAAGGAAGCATCCAAGAAGGCTAGGATGGAGGTGATAAATAACCTTGACCGAGAATCAAGAGAAAAGTTTAAGAAGAAAGAATTCCAAGAATATACTAGGAAAAAAAGAATGAACCAACCTCTCTCTACTGGTCCTGCAGTTACATAGACAAGACCTCCACCTATGAACATACTTCTTCCTAAGAATCCCGCCAAGACTGACAAAGTGGATTTGAACTTTAACTTTGAAGGTGCACTAGCAAAAATGCACGTGACCATTCCATTAAGAGAAATCATCAAATTCTCTTCTTTAAAGGAAAGGTTCAAAAAAAAAATCAAAAGTTCAAACGGACCAATGGACCCTCCTATCATGTTACAAGAGGATCACTTTAGGGTTCAGTACGATGGACATCCACCTTTCTTCATGACCTTGTTGATTAATAACAAATTCCTTAACAACTATATGCTTGATTTAGGGGCAGGTGCTAACATGATGTCTTTGAAGGTCATGGAAAAACTAGTCCTAAAGGTCACACAACCTTACAGGAATGTGTGTGATTTTGAGTCCAGGGCCATACCCACTCATGGGGTAGTTGAGAATGTTGAAGTATGCCTTGGAAGATATCCTGAGAGAGTGATCCACCTGGATATTGTGGATGTGTATGTCCCGGATGTATGGGGAATGATATTATCCAGTAATTTTTCCGCAATGTTGGGAGCCACCTTAGATATGGATCTCACTTATATTAACATGCCTATGAATGATGGAACAATAAGTTGCCTCACAAATGTGCCAATGACAAAATTCCATGTGCAATAAATTGGTAATGATATTGGAACTAATGAGACACATGAACCAATCAAAGAGAGTCTTCCTGTATTTTCCCCTGATGATTTTCCTTCTGTTTTGAGGAATACTTTGATCAAATACAATAGTCGAAGAAGGAGGAGTATTAACAATTCCTAAACAAATATAAGGACAAATAAGTTTGGGTTGTCAAATTATTAAAGAAAGGATAAGATGAAATGTTGATCCAACCATCCCAGCAAGAAGTCTTCACAGCAAAATCCCACCCTCCTCCCTCAAGACAATACACTAGGGTTGTACAAGAAATGACCAGATTTAAGACCAAGGATTAAAAAGAGGGAGATATGGTATGGATGTGGGATACAAAGAAGAGAGAGCCTACTAATGTCAAAGGGAGTTCACAATTTTGGCTTGGACCCTTCAGAGTTTGAAGGAAGTCAGTCAATGATGCCTAATATTTATCCACATTGGAAGGAAGAAGACACCGATTACCGGTTGGTGGCCACCTCCTTAAACCCCATCAGGGGGCAGAGACTTGACTTCACAGGTAAGTACAGGTAAGTAGGTATCCATTTTTTCATTCATTGTATATACCATCTTCATTTCATTCTAGAGTAGTTGTATTTCCATTTGCATATATGATTGTTTACTTGTATTTCATCTTATCCTATATGATCCAGGGGTGATATCACCACCCCAAATGATTACTGATCAATCTTGTTGAGATCTAGCAGGTCACAGTTCATGCTATAGATGTTGAGGTTCTCATGCGCTCTACGGTGAGCACATGTCCCCAATTTGGAGCCAGATGTTATCCCCTATCCTAGGGATAACTAAGGAGATTATGTCTTGAGGCCCACATGTCCTAGACATGGAGTACTGAAAGCCATATTAACTTGAGCCTGACCCTGGAGGGCCCATCCTTCTTCATCAATAGCTCCATTATGTCAATAGCAGTAGCATCCATCCCATCGGTCTGGTTCTAAAGTAGTAGTGGATCTTTCTCCATGAGGTAATGAGTCTAGGTATCATGGTATGTGTCACTCTAATTATCAAAGCATTTGAATATGTGCATTTAATTCTCTTTTTCTTCATCACGTGTGCTTGGAATTTATGCCTTTTGACTTGTACATACCTAGGGGGATGATAGAATTCCCTAGCAAGTTGGTTCCCTTAGGAGTGAGTTTCCACTAGGTGGGTTTATGAAAGGTCATCGTCCATTCCTACCATACTTATCACTTTTCATCATCTTCCCTCTCATCTATCCCCTACATTGGTTCGGGCATTGGGTTTGCCAAGCTAGTAAGGGTTGTACCTTTCCCTATGGGAAGAAGGGGCTAAAGGCCCAAAGGGTAAAATTAGATGGAAAAAGTTAAAATCCAAAGATCAAAACCTTGAGATGCTTCGCCCAGGAATCCCCAAAAAAGAAATCAAAAGGTTGTTGGAGATATGGCTATAACAGAAGATT
>SNQJ01S0020504.1:95939-105948 GCA_010110895.2 Picea sitchensis | reverse complement strand
TTTTTCAATAATTAATCTCTTTTCTATCTCATCCTTTAATTTTTTATTTTGATCTTCTTTCACTTTCATTGGCCTCTCAAGTTTTAAATTACTAGCTTGTAATGAAACTTGCTTGTTCTCCAATTTCTTAATTGTATCACTCATTTCCTTAACTATTTGTTGATCTCAATATCATTCTTTTTCCATTGTTAATCTTTGTTTTAACTAATTCTTCAATTTTTCAATCTCATATTCTTTCTCTTCCACTTTCGTCTCAAGTTCAGAAAAAAGTCAGGTCTTAATTACAATGGAGAAATGTTAATGACTTATATCTCTTTTTCAATTCCCTTTTTAGATCACTAGCATCCTTTATGCTAAAAAATAAGCATTTTTTCAAGCTATCTAACTTGTTGTCTACTACCAAAAAAAATAAAGTCTTTATAGTATATATGAGCATGTTCAAAATTCTTGATTTTCTTCTCACAAAATTTAATCATGTCTTGCTTTACCTTATCAATTATAACTTTTAAATAAAAAATCATTGTAAAAATTATTTTATCTTTATTTTTGCTCATTTCTTTTCAGCGATCAAAATTTGAAGCCTTATCCATTTTTTTTTTGCATCGATGCACTTGATCCAATAATCCAAGAATGAAATAACATCAAACCAATAACATGGATGATGTACCCTATATTTTCTTTCATTCCTAGGATCATTTTCTTCATGCTTATGTAGAAGGCTATGATGATAAAAAATTATCCCTTTTATCCCCATCGTTGCAATTGTTAAATTGACCCCTTGTAAATATTTAACATGTTTGCAGTGAAAATGCTATTTGAGGTGACAATTCCACTTATGAATCTAATAATATAGTCTCCAAGTGCTTCCTCATCTATAAAAGAGTTTGTTTACTTCACCATGGACGTGTTGTTCAAATTGAGTTTCTACCTTGTTATACCAATCCTCTATAGGTCCCTCTTGAACATTTTCAGTTTCTAATTTGTAGTACTCCAATTTTTTCTCTATTCACAATTTCCTTTCCCAAATTAAGTTTTTAAAATAGGAGATCATTCTTGAGGTGAAGTGGATGTGAAATTAGTATTGTTAGCTATGTTTTCTTAAGCAACTTGGGCTCATTATAATTTAGCAATTTTATGTAGAGTGCCTGGGAAATTAAATTTCACCTTCTACATATGACTATATTGCAAGGAAAGACGCAATTTCCGGGCCATGAGGCGAGGAATGTCAATTTCCCTATCTTCAACTTAGTGAATCAACACTCTCATGCAAGCACAACAAATATCTAGCCCATGCCAATTATTCATATTTTTTCTCAAGACGTCAATTTTCGCAAGCTCAATCGGTTAAGGTGTGGGTTTCATTTGTTAGGCAACTCGAGTTCAATACCCTTATAGTGAGTTTAGATAAGAGGAGATACCCAAAAATCCATCCATGTTAAGGGTTGGTGTGGCCCAGGCCGAATGTGATACCCGAGTGATTTTGATGTCTTAGATGCCCTTAGGTTGTGGTTTCTTAGCTAATGGTTAAAAATGTTGGCCCGGTAGGTTTCGAGAACATTTCTAACAAAAACAATTCTCAAGACTATCTAGATCAAATATTTGTAAAGTCTTTTTCATACATTTTCCATTCTCACTCCATTCCTGCAAATTTTTACTTCATTTCCACAAACTTTAGTGTCCATGTTCTTCCTTTCCACCATTGGGGTCTTTATTTTTTTCAACATTACTCCCCCTTTCTATCGAGTTTAAATTGATCTAACCATCAAATTGGTGTATAGAGAAACCCTGGTGCCAAATGGAATCAATTGCTTGACCCAAACATCATAATTGAAAATGGTTCTATTGATCTCTTTATTATTGAAATCAAATTCCTCAAATATGGAATTGTAGACTTATCCTTTTTGTAGTATGTTTAGCATACATGTTGGTCATTCATTGATGTTTTTCTATTCATTAGATTTTTCTTTAAATTTCTTCACTGTTTGCACTCCTAAATCTATTTTATTTTCATTTCCGTTCAAAAAATAAATCTTGGTTACGAAGTTTAGCATCCTTTATAATTTGGTTTGGTAAAATTTAGTTGACAACAACTTATTATCCAATTTCATGAATTTCAATCTTGATTCACAAAGGTAAGATATTTCCGATACAAACTCAAATGCAAGAAAGGGTTTAGTGCTATGTGCTCAATTTTTTGATGGATGGTGTAAACAATGTATACCCTCACTCATAAAATTGGGTAACTTTAACAAAGTATTATAGAGCCCTCAATCATAAACACACTAACTTTTATAAGGTATTATATTCTTAACACCCACTTGTTTGAAGTATTATATTCTACCAATGAATAACACATTTGTGATTGATTTCATTTCCATTCATGCTAGATTACATTAGGCTTTAGTTGGTCGAAGAGTAGCATTTCACTTAAATTGTAATCTCGGGACAAAATAAGAATTATAAAACTATCACATGACCCAACTGCTGTAGAAATACATTTTTTTATTGAGTCTTGAGTATTCATAGTCTTATCACCTAAATTGACACTTCAAAATTTAAAGCATTTCTAAGGATGAATGTTGGGAGAATTGATTTTTTTTTGTTTAAACATGAAAACTTGTGAACCAAGGGTTTCCTTATGATTTATTCAAGGTTAAGGAGATCATTCATGTAGAATTTTGTACCTTAGCATGCACAATTTTTTGTCTTCATTTTTTGACTCTTCTTGAGTGCATAATTTAGATAAAGTATGCATTTTACTGAACTATTAAGTATAAAATGTGAAAATTACCATTTTTTAACTAGACGAAATTTTAAACAACACTATAACATTATAAAAAACTAATTGGGGCTCCAAAATCCAATTCTAGGCATTAAAAAACAGTTGAATAAGCTTCAATAGGCTCAAAAAATGTATGTTGGACCTATGTAAAGGAAAGACAAGATAAATCCAAAATAATATAGTGTAATTGTCCAACATTGTATACAAAACCCATGCGATTGATTTTCCAAATGAATTTTCAAATGCTCATAATAAATTTATCAAAACCATGCAAAAGACTTGAGTTGCCTTGTTTAACATTTTTTAAGCAAAATGCATTCCCAAACCTCATTAAAGTTCAAAAATTTTCCTTTCAAATTGCTCATCATGTAGCTCATCATGTATTTTAATCTCTTATACATTTCTACATTTCCATAATTTCAATTGCATTCCTTAAAATCCATGTTATATAAAAATACAAGTAATCTTCCTCTTTAACATAAAGTACACATCAATCTTAAGTTCCTCAACAAAATGCATGCTTACCCTATAAAAAAATATTCTGTAGGTAACCAACTATGATATGATAATTTTTATAATATTATTAACAATACCAAAATGACATATTTTCAAAATATATCTCCACCTTCAGGATATAAGCTTGCCAATAGTTGTTTTTTCAATGATTTTGCATTATTTAGAGAATACAAACAATTGCCATTTAAATGCACATTGAAGTCTGTATAGGGACTCAAGCGATGGTATGCATTTTGATATGCATTCCTCATGAGATTAATCTTCTTACCATATGTTTATACTTCATGTTTCAATCTTAAAATCCCTACAAATTTAGATGTAAGCTTAATTCCTCAAAAACATGGTAAATGGAAGTAAAGATTAAACAAAAGGCACTCCTTAAGGATAGAATTTTTTTCTAAAGACTCAAGAATCTTTATTAAACTATAATATACCTATATATTCATACATGATAGTTGAAAGAGCCAACGATTCTTCTGTATCATCATTCATGTAGAATTTGGCATGTTAGTACGTGCTAAGAATTATGGTCCAAGTTAATAGAAATGTATGGCACATCATGAGTGTGAGATTATTAAGGGAGTGTATATCTAGCACTTGGCATGAGTTTATTCAAAACTGACTTAAAATTGTAAAAACGACTGAATAGGAATTGCATGAAAATGTAAAAAATGATCAAGTGGATTTTTTTGGTAGATCCACTTTGTGGAATTTGAGACTTTATTGAAAAAAATGATATGAAATATCAATATCCATGTGAAACATTCCAGCTTAGTACTCATTTTTAATAACCATGCACATTTAATACAAAGTGCATTTTTCTAGGCCATATGAGTCTGATTTGCAATCTCTGTCCTAAGAAACCAATTTTGATGTATTTTGTAATGTGAAGTTTTTAAGGTTTAAATTGAAGGTATACCATTGTGGGAAGATCCTCTATTTCATAAAAAATACTCATCAAGTTTCATTCTTGATTTTATTTCTTGTATAGGGTAGGGAATACATTTTAGTGAGAACTGTGAGCATTATTTAAAAGTAATAAAAACCAGGAAAAATATTTGGAAGTACCATTTTGGAAGAGTTTTATCTTTTAGAAAGGGATAGTTTTGAGAAATTTGGAAATGTAATGTGATGTAAATATTAAGAAACTATATAAAAAAACTTTCTTCTCGTCACTTACATGTAATTATAATGTCTTGAAATGCACTTATAGAGCACTAGTAGCTTGCTAGAAATACTCTATTTTTTTTACCATAGTTGGAAATTTGAGCAATTAATGGAGTTTATAAGCAATGAGACTGAATTTAAGATATGTTTTTTGACATAATAGACGTGATAAACTTAAAATAAATATAGGGATGCATGAATAAATGTTTTTGTGAGAAGGATTAAATAGAAGCAAGTAAAGTCCCTCCTTCACACTGGTAATTTTAATGGTGACACAAGCAATATAATCCTTGATATATATTTTCACATCTATGGAGAGGTGAGACCAATAAAATTACTCCAATATAAATAAAGGCGAGTAAAGTCTCTCCTTCACACTGGTAATTTTAATGGTGACACAAGCAATATAACCCTTAATACATATTTTCACATCTATGGAGAGGTGAGACCAATAAAAGTACTCCAATATATCTAAGGTCTTGTGGGTGAAAAATTCCCCACTAACTTGGAATGATGTGACTTTGAGATTAGTTCATATTAGATTTCTTTGACTAAAATAAACAAATTTTTGAAGCAACACAATAAGTTATTATGTAGGTAGTAACTTACACACAATTTTTATTACGGGAGTTTTAAATGAAATTGCTTAAACTTCATGTTTTTGACACATTAACATCGTTTGGGGTATGTCTAATGTATTATTTAAATGTTTCAAAAACCAAGAAAAATATTCAGAAGTACCATTTTGGCATAGCTTTATCTTTCATAAGGGGATAGTTTTGAGACATTTGGAAATGTAACATAATGTAACACATAAGAGAGTATATAAATAAACATTATTCTCCCACTTACTCTCAGAATGCCTTTATAGAGCATAATGGATGTGAGAAACCCCAAAAACATAGAGGTGCATGAAGAAGTGGTTTTTGTGAGAAGGATTAAATAGAGGTGAGTAAAGTCCCTCCTTCATGTTGGTAATTTTAATGGTGACACAAGCAATACAACCATTGATATATATTTTCACATATATGGAGAGGTGAGACCAATAAAAGTACTAACTTGGAGTGATGTGACTCTGAGATGAGTTCATATTAGAATACTTTAACTAAAATAAGCAAATATTTAAAGCAATATAATAAGTTATTTTCTGGTTAGTAGTTTAAACATAATTTTTCTTAAAGGAGTTTTAAATGAAATTGCATAAACGTTAGGTTTGTGACACATTAGCATCGATTGGGGTGTGTCTAATGTATGCAAGCATTTAAAATGGTATTGTCAACCACTAATAGCATTTATGTACTTATGCAACTGGAGGGTTAATATCCATCAATATTCCATCATATTAGTCTCATTTTAGATGCATCTAGATATTGACATTGATCAAGTCCCCTTCCAGAGTCGGTTTTACCAGATTCTTGAAAAATGTTATTTTTGGTAGTTTGTTTTCTTTCCATTATCTGGATATCTTGGGCCCGCGTGTCAGAGATGATTATGTATTCTTGATCCTTGTTAAAAATTGAGTCCAATGGGACTATTTTTATTTGCTTGCAAGATGACCAGTCTAGTATACTTTTTTTTTTTTTATATATTTTATCTTTTTTCTTTTTCTTTTTTGAAGATAGGTTGATGCTCCATCTCTTCATGATTAGTATTTTCCATTTTTTTTTGGGCATGCCTATAATTGGAAGTTATAGGTTGAATGTCATGGTTTTGAGTAGGAAGTGATGTCATGGTCCAAGGTCTTGGGTGGGTGAAACAAAGTTGAGTTCAGAAAAATCTCACGTTGAATTTGGTAGAGTGAAAAGTGTGGCCAACCACCTAAGACATGGTTGGAAAAGGTACAAAATTTGAAAGGATAAAATCCTATCCATTTCTTTAGAATTTTTTTTTGTATGCAAGGAAAGCTTAAAGATAACTAAAGCTGTAAAAATAGGAATATAGTTTGAACCATTAGTGACAACCTTTGTTGACATTTAAGACTACTAGAAATAGAAATAATAGGAGAATAAAAACAACAACAATAGTCCAAATTTATCCCCCAACCAACATTTTGACTTGATAAAACAACAACTTGATAACTAGTGATTTAAGAAAAAAAAGTGGATTAGAAATAACAATAGAGGTCGACCTCTAACTATTGATAGGCATGATGCTTTACAATTTTTTCTCCATTACTAATCATGATAATTTTTACAAAATAAAAAATGAGTAAACAATAGGAAAGAAAAGCTTCAAAGTAGCAAGTAAAATCGGTTGGAATCCATGCAAAGGATGACCAAAGCCACATGTTTTTCTTGCTTTACTCCAAAATCATTTAGGGAAAATTCATCTCCTTGATGGTTTTCCTTTATATACAGGTTTGAAGAGAGGCACTGAGGTTGGATATCATTTTCTTTGGAAAACGTAGTAGCAATGGATAGAAATTCATCCTTTCAATCCTCAAACCTCAGACCATTTCCTTCACTATTGGTAAGGAATCATTGACAAGATATCATCTATGACTCACTATGATGCAACTAGTCTCTTGAGTAATATTTGATTGATACAATTATTCTTTCTACTAGCTCTTTGAAATCTTGGTTGTTGATGATAAAATTGTTGCAGCGATAGGTAGTTATATTGTGTACTTAATTTGATTTTTCTCTCACTTGAGGCAATTTTGTTTTCATGCATTCCCATTTTATTTCGTTGATACATATGTCTTTGAAATTTGATCCCAACCACTCAAAATTATTTATTGAACTCACACTCACTATTTATGGACAACTTGAGGGTGAGTCTTTTGTGTGTTGATCATATTGGAATACATACATATTTGATGATTAGGTGGCAAGATACATCCATTAAGGACAATCTCCTAAGACTAGAATAATACCAATTCGAATGGAGATGCCTTCCAATTGTGACAAGGGTTGGTTTTCCTACAATTTTTGAGTAAGTTTTGTTATCGCACAATTTGTACTTGCCCAAAAGACAAAGACAAGTGAACAATAAATTGGCATAACAAGAGGTTGTCCTATCACTGGCACCAAAATATGACAACTATTTCTCTTTAGGGGTGAAAGCCCAGGGGAGACGTCCCCGGTGACCTAGGGGTTTGAGAAGGAAAAGGTTATAGTATTGAGAAAGTTCTTCCCCTCTCTCAAGTCACACTGATCAGAAAGTACCAAAGGTTTAATAATATGAATCAAAGATATTCTTAAGTGTACTTGCCCAAAAAAAGACAACAAGAAAAACACTATTGCAAGTAACGATTGATACTAGTGCTTCGTAAAACCTTGAACTTTTAATGAAAGCAATAATTTGATATACAAGATGAAGAAAACAAAAATTTATAACAACAATGTATATATGATGATACCTTCACAATTTATGCCTTAAACAAGCTTCAAAATGACCCAAAATGGTAACCTAGAATTAGCAATATGCTAGCACTTGTCAGAAGCTAAGAAGGCAATCTAATAATCAACTTTAACACTTGCTTTTAGGAGATTTTACTGCTGTAATATATGGATGTAGCTTACGTTTTTAACAAAAACAAGAATGTTAGTGAATTACTCTAATATAGGGTTAGGAATAGTTAACAAGGAGCTTGAGGTAGATGGTTTGAGGGTTGTTTTCATCAATCAACCAAATGTAAGGTATAAACCAATGTATTTAGGGTTAATGGAGTCACTTTTTGCAGAAACAATATTGAAGGAAACAAATGATAATATGTGAAATAAAGACAAGAGGGAGGATGCTTGAGGTGTTGGTAACCCAAGGCCTCAATCATGAAAACCTAGAAGGAAAACGACTACTAGGAAGTAGGTAATCATAGGCCCTAACCATTTTTCTTCTTCTTTAGCTCAAGCTTGAGATAAATAAAATCTTGATGAAGCAAAGGTATTAGAGTGATACAAATGTAGGGCTCTAGCACATGTTTCAATAGAGATGTCTTCTATCAAAATCAAGGAGGTGGATAGCTATTGAGATAAGGACAATAACATGTGCTTATTCTCCTAGGGTTTTATACTAGAAATTTCATAATCTTAATAAATGCAAAGAAAAAGATACCATAACCATTCAAAGAAATAATAATTGCATATTTTCACTTACATTCACCAAGAATAGTCTAGCAATGTACCCTTGTTGAAGACTTTCCACCATGAAAATACCAAAATACACCCAAAGCAGCCTCCTTCAATAGTTGTGCACCACTTAATTTTAGCCAATAAGCCTTAAATAGGTCGAATTTGAGACCTCACTTGTGTGAGTGAAAGATGATGAAAAAATACAAGGAACTTTTCCCTTATTTATAAAATTCAAATGACCTTTAATTACAAATTAGGTCAAAAAAAGCTTGACATGGCCAGTTACATCAAATATCCATTTTTTTACATAAAATTAACAAATTAAACCCTAAAATGTGAAAAAGAGGTGACGTCATTCCCTTTTAGGGTGACGTTGGGCCTCCTAAGTGAGACATTGGCCTCTAGGAGAAAAATGTTAGGCCTTACAAGGCCTTCAGATCATGCCACATGTGCCACTTAGCGCACAACTGCCTCCATCATGTCCATCTAACGCTGGGTGACATCAAGGGTCACAAGGTTGACGCCATGGGAATTCCAAAGCCAATGTTCAGGGGGAAAGGAAAGACCCCCCTGGGTCTAGGCCTACCAAGGTGTCTCTGGTGGAACACCCTCCTCTCTCTCCAGTGCAAGCCTCTGGTATATGTCTGCCCCTGGATGGGGTCTCAACGTCCATCTAGTGGGATTTTATCCCTATGGAGGTTCAAGCTATCATCTCCCCATATGTACCTGTTCGTCGGGTGTGGTCCTACAGTAAAAAAAAGTATGCCCTCCATGGGATTATAGGTCACAGGTATCATAGCAATGTCAATCACATCTAATAAGAAAGTTACCCAAACATGTGCACAAAACCCCCTTTTTTCCAGACAAGTGCTCAAAGATGTTATGCTATTCTACAAGCCAGGTTTCGAGAAGGTTCTAGGACGTCCTATTGGGATAATTATCCATAGGTGTGGGGTTTTTTCTAGGTGAATACCAATCTAGGTCGTGTAAGTGCATGAGATGGTGTGGGGGATGTTTGGACAAGGGGTGCAGTGATGCCAGGGAAATGTAGGTATTACCCGTGGGTGCCTCTAAAGAGGGTGAGTTGCACCTTGTCATGGATGCAATTGTTTCCTATCCCATTCAATGAATTTTTACTTTTTATCTTATCAATTTCTCTTTCAAGAGAATAGTTGTCACCATGGTGTCCAGTGGTGACAACGTTACCCAAAAGCATTTCACAGAGATGAGAAGGATGGCTCGTGATGAGACCTCCTTTCTCTTGGCTATGCCACTAAGAGACACTACCCCGGCGTGGTGAGTAGATGCAGAGTAGTGTCATACCGCTACATGCCCATGGACCTAATAGGTTGGCTCGTGATGAGACCCCCCTATCCACCAACTAGGTCTTGAGTTTTATCTTTTTGTGGGTCCCTTCTTTTATTGTTGAGAAGCCTTTGTTACAGGTATGAACTAACTGAGAGGGGGGGGG
>SNQJ01S0020504.1:71603-95889 GCA_010110895.2 Picea sitchensis | reverse complement strand
TTTTTTAGAAAGATTGTTTTTTTGGGCATGTCTATAATTGGAAGTTATAGGTTGAATGTCGTGGTTTTGAGTAGGAAGTGATGGCATGGTCGAAGGTCTTGGGTGGGTGAAACAAAGTTGAGTTCAGAAAAACCTCACGTTGAATTTGGTAGAGTGAAAAGTGTGGCCAACCACCTAAGACATGGTTGGAAAAGGTACAAAATTTGAAAGGATAAAATCATATCCATTTCTTTAGAATTTGTTTTTGTATGCAAGGAAAGCTTAAAGATAACTAAAGCTGTAAAAATAGGAATATAGTTTGAATCATTAGTGACAACCTTTGTTGACATTTAAGACTGCTAGAAATAGAAATAATAGGAGAATAAAAACAACAACAATAGTCCAAATTTATCCCCCAACCAACATTTTGACTTGATAAAACAACAACTTGATAACTAGTGATTTAAGAAAAAAAAAGTGGATTAGAAATAACAATAGAGGTCGAACTCTAACTATTGATAGGCATGATGCTTTACAATTTTTTCTCCATTACTAATCATGATAATTTTTACAAAATAAAAAATGAGTAAACAATAGGAAAGCAAAACTTCAAAATAGCAAGTAAAATCGGTTGGAAGCCATGCAAAGGATGACCAAAGCCACATGTTTTTCTTGCTTTCCTCCAAAATCATTTAGGGAAAATTCATCTCCTTGATGGTTTTCCTTTATATACAGGTTTGAAGAGAGGCACTAAGGTTGGATATCATTTTCTTTGGAAAACGTAGTAGCAATGGATATCAATTCATCCTTTCAATCCTCAAACCTCAGACCATTTCCTTCACTATTGGTAAGGAATCATTGACAATATATCATCTATGACTCACTATGATGCAACTAGTCTCTTGAGTAATATTTGATTGATACAATTATTCTTTCTACTAGCTCTTTGAAATCTTGGTTGTTGATGATAAAATTGTTGCAGAGATAGGTAGTTATACTGTGTACTTAAATTGATTTTTCTCTCACTTGAGGCAGATTTTTTTCATGCATTCCCATTTTTTTTCATTGTTACATATGTCTTTGAAATTTGATCCCAACCACTCGAAATTATTTATTGAACTCACCCTCACTATTTATGGACAACTTGAGGGTGATTCTTTTGTGTGTTTATCATATTGGAATACATACATATTTGATGATTAGGTGGCAAGATACATCCATTAGGGACACCCTCCTAAGACTAGAATAATACCAATTCGAATGGAGATGCCTTCCAATTGTGACAAGGGTTGGTTTTCCTACAATTTTTGAGTAAGTTTTGTTATCGCACAATTTGTACTTTCCCAAAAGCCAAAGACAAGTGAACAATAAATTGGCGTAACAAGAGGTTGTCCTATCACTGGCACCAAAATAAGACAACTCTTTCTCTTTAGGGGTGAAAGCCCAGGGGAGACGTCCCCGGTGACCTAGGGGTTTGAGAAGGAAAAGGTTATAGTATCAAGAAAGTTCTTCCCCTCTCTCAAGTCACACTGATCAGAAAGTCCCAAAGGTTTAATAATATGAAGCAAAGATATGTTTAAGTGTACTTGCCCAGAACAAGACAACAAGAAAAACACTATTGCAAGTAACAATTGATATTAGTGCTTCGTAAAACCTTGGACTTTTAATAAAAGCAATAAGTTGATATACATGATGAAGAAAACAAAAAATTATAACAACAATGTATATATGATGATAGCTTCACAATTTATGCCTTAAACAAGCTTCAAAATGACCCAAAATGGTAACCTAGAATTAGCAATATGCTAGCACTTGTCAGAAGCTAAGAAGGCAATGTAATAATCAACTTTAACACTTGATTTTAGGAGATTTTACTACTGTAATATATGGATGTAGCTTAATTTTTTAACAGCAACAAGAATGTTAGTGAATTAGTCTAATATAGGGTTAGGAATAGTTAGCAAGGAGCTTGAGGTAGATGGTTTGAGGGTTGTTTTCATCAATCAACCAAATGTAAGGTATAAACCAATGTCTTTAGGGTTAATGGAGTCACTTTTTGCAGAAACAATCTTGAAGGAAACACATGATAATATGTGAAATAAATACAAGAGGGAGGATGCTTGAGGTGTTGGTAACCCAAGGCCTCAATTGTGAAAACCTAGAAGGAAAACGAGTACTAGGAAGTAGGTAACCCTAGGCCCTAACAATTTTTCTTCTTCTTTAGCTCAAGCTCGAGATAAATAAAATCTTGATGAAGCAAAGGTGTTAGAGTGATACAAAGGTGGGGCTCTAGCACATGTTTCAATAGAGATGTCTTCTATCAAAATCAAGTAGGTGGATAGCTATTGAGATAAGGACAATAACATGTGCTTATTCTCCTAGGGTTTTATACTAGAAATTTCATAATCTTAATAAATGCAAAGAAAAAGATACCATAACCATTCAAAGAAATAATAATTGCATATTTTCACTTACATTCACCAAGAATAGTCTAGCAATGTGCCCTAGTTGAAGACTTTCCACCATGAAAATACCAAAATACACCCAAAGCAACCTCCTCCAATAGTTGCACACCACTTAATTTTAGCCAATAAGCCTTAAAGAGGTTGAATTTGAGACCTCACTTGTGTGAGTGAAAGATGATGAAAAAATACAAGGGAATTTCCCCTTATTTATAAAATTCAAATGACCTTTAATTACAAATTAGGTCAAAAAAAGGTCGACATGGCCAGTTACATCAAATATCCAGTTTTTTACATAAAATTAACAAATTAAACCCTAAAATGTGAAAAAGAGTTGATGTCATTCCCTTCTAGGGTAACGTTGGGCCTCCTAAGTGAGACATTGGCCTCTAGGAGAAAAATGTTAGGCCTTACAAGGCCTCCAGATCATGCCACATGTGCCACTTGGCACACAACTGCCTCCATCATGTCCATCTGACGCTAGGTGACATCAAGGGTCACAAGGGTGATGTCATGGGACTTCCAAAGCCAACGTTCAGGGGGAAAGGAAAGACCCCCCTGGGTCTAGGCCTGCCAAGGTGTCTCTAGTGGAACCTCCTCCTCTCTCTCTAGTGTAAGCCTCTGGTTATGTCTGCCCCTGGATGGGGTCTCAACATCCATCTGGTGGGATTTTATCCCTATGGAGGTTTGAGCTAATCATCTCCCCATATGTACCTGTCTGTCGGGTGTGGTCCTGCAGTAAGAAAAAGTATTCCCTCCATGGGATTATAGGTCACAAGTATCATAACAATGTCAATCACATCTAATAATCAAGTTAGCCAAACATGTGCACAAAACCCCTCTTTTTCCAGACAAGTGCTCAAAGATGTTATGCTATTATACAAGCCAGGTTTGGAGAGGGTTCCGGGACGTCCTATTGGGATAATTATCCATAAGTGTGGGGTTTTTTCTAGGTGAATACCAATCTAGGTCATGTAAGTGCATGAGATGGTGTGGGGGATGTTCGGGCAAGGGGTGCAGTGATGACATGGAAATGTAGGTCTTACTTGTGGGTGCCTCTAAAGAGGGTGAGCTGCACCTTGTCATGGATGCAATTGTTTCCTATCCCATTAAATGAATTTTTACTTTTTATCTTATCGATTTCTCTTTCAAGAGAATAGTTGGGGGACACTGCCTTGGCGTGGTGACCAGTGGTGACAATGTTATCCAAAAGCATTTCGCGGAGATGAGAAGGATGAATCGTGATGAGACCCCCTTTCTCTTGGCTATGACACCAAGAGACACTACCCTAGCGTGGTGAGTAGATGCAGAGTAGTGTCATACCGCTACATGCCCATGGACCTAATAGGTTGGCTCGTGATGAGATCCCCCTATCCACCAACTAGGTCTTGAGTTTTATCTTTTTGTGGGTCCCTTCTTTTATTGTTGAGAAGCCTTTTGATTTCTTTTTTGAGGATCCCTGGGCAAAGCATCTCAAGGTTTTGATCTTTGGATTTTAACTTTTTACATATAATTTTACCCTTTGGGCCTTTAGCCCCTTCTTCCCATAGGGAACGGTACAACCCTTACTATCTTGGCAAACCCAATGCCCAAACCAATGTAGGGGATATATGAGAGGGAAGATGATGAAAAGTGATAAGTATGGTAGGAATGGACGATGACCTTTCATAAACCCACCCAGTGGAAACTCACTCCTAAGGGAACCAACTTGCTAGGGAATTCTATCATCCCCCCATGTATGGAAAAGTCAAAAGGCATAAAGTCCAAGCACATGTGATGAAGAAAAAGAGAATTAAATGCACATATTCAAATGATTTGAGAATTAGAGTGACACATACCATGATACCCAGACTCATTACCTCATGGAGAAATATCCACTACTACTTCAGAACCAGGTTGATGGGATGGATGCTACTGCTGCTAACATAATGGAGCCATTGAAGAAGAAGGATGGGCCCTCCAGGGCCAGGCTCAAGTCAATATGGCTCTCGGTACTCCATGTCTAGGACCTGTGGGCCTCAAGACATAATCTCCTTAGTTATCCCTAGGATAGGGGATAACATCTAGCTCCAACTTGGGGACATGTGCTCACCGTAGAGTGCATGAGAACCTCAACATCTCTAGCATGACCTGTGACCTGCTAGATCTCAACAAGATTGATCAATAATCATTTGGGGTGGTGATATCACCCTTGGATCATATAGGATAAGATGAAATACAAGCAAGCAATCATATATAAAAATGGAAATACAACTACTCTAGACTGAAATGAAGATGGTATATACAATGAATGAAAAAATGGATACCTACTTACCTGTACTTACCTGTGAAATCAAGTCTCTACCCCCTGATGGGGTTTAAGGAGGTGGCCACCAACCGGTAATGGATGTCTTCTTCCTTCCAATGTGGATAAACATTAGGCATCATTGACTGACTTCCTTCAAACTCTGAAGGGTCCAAGCCAAAATTGTGAACTCCCTTTGAAATTAGTAGGCTCTCTCTTCTTTGTATCCCACATCCAGATCGTATCTCCCTCTTTTTAATCCTTGGTATTAAATCTGGTTGTTTCTTGTACAACCCTAGTGTATTGTCTTGAGGGAGGAGGGTGGGATTTTTCTATGAAGACTTCTTGCTGGGATGTTCGGATCAAGATTTCATCTTCTCCTTTCTTTAATAATTTGACAACCCAAACTTATTTGTCCTTATATTTGTTTAGGAATTGTTGATACTCCTTCTTCGACTATTGTATTTGATCAAAGTATTCCTCAAAACAAAAGGCAAATCATTAGGGGAAAATACAAGAAGACTCTCTTTGATTGGTTCATGTGTCTCATTAGTTCCAATATCATTACCAATTTATTGCACATGGAATTTGGTCATTGGCACATTTGTGAGGCGACTTATTGTTCCATCATTCATAGGCATGTTAATATAAGTGAGATCCATATCTAAGGTGCCTCCCAACATTGCGGCAAACTTCATGGATAATAACATTCCCCATACATCCGGGACATACACCACCACAATATCCAGGTGGATCACTCTCTCGGGGTATCTTCCAAGGCATACTTCAACATTCTCAACTACCCCATGAGTGGGTATGGCCTTGGACTCAAAATCACACACATTCCTGTAAGGTTGTGTGACCTTTAGGACTAGTTTTTCAATGACCTTCAAAGACATCATGTTAGCTCCTGCCCCTGAATCAAGCATACAATTGTTAAGGAATTTGTTATTAATAAACAAGGTCATGAAGAAAGGTGGATGTCCATCGTACTAAACCCTAAAGTGATCCTCTTGTAACATTATAGGAGGGCCCATTGGTCCATCTAAACTTTTGAATTTTTTTTTGAACCTTTCCTTTAAAGAAGAGAATTTGATGACTTCTCTTAATGGAATGGGCACGCACATTTTTGCTAGTGCACCTTCAAAGTCAAAGTTCAAATCCACTTTTTCAGTCTTGGTGGGATTCTTAGGAAGAAGTATGTTCATAGGTGGAGGTCTTGTCTATAAAACTGCAAGACCAGTAGAGAGAGGTTGGTTCATTCTTTTTTTCCTAGTATATACTTGGAATTCTTGCTTCTTAAACTTTTCTCTTGATTCTCGGTCAAGGTTATTTATCACCTCCATCCTAGCCTTCCTGGATGATTCCTTTATGCCTTCTTGATGTTCTTCAAGTGTGAAATTAAGACAATATTGAGGGTTTTCAATGGTATGGTTAAATGTTTACTTGGTCATGATCACCATTGTTGAAAGGACACTCATTCTCCCAATTTGACTCTCTACATTGTAAGAACCAAGGGTTGTCATCTACTACATTTGTAGGGGCTAAAGTATTGGGGACCTCTTGATCATTCTTTGGTCTAAAAACTTGGTTCCCTTTATGAAATTTCCCTTTGTAAGGAACCCTAGGGGATTTTGTTGATTTCTTTCTAGGTTGAAAATCCTATTCATCATTAGTTCTGGGTTTTTTACCATGACATCTACCGTCAGTTGTTGATTTTCCAAGCTAGCCCTAATGTCTGAGACAGGTTCAACATTTTGGACTATCTTAGGTTTAGCGTCCATTTTGACTATCGGGGATGAGAAAGGATCAACTCTAGATGATGAAAGGTTGTGTTCAATCTTTATAGCTACTTATTGGGCTTCTTGGATTGTTTTAGGGGATTTATCTCTGAGGAGATATCCCAACTATCATGTAAAGATTTGGTATAAAAAAAAGAGAAGAAAACTATTAGAAGGATGATGGCTCACTTGGATCTTCTGCATCAAATTTTCAATTTTTTCATAGAATTCTCTAACGGTTTCATTCTCTTGTTTTACAAGGTTATGCAGCCTTATCAAAATCATGTTGGGGTCTTCCTTGACACTCCATCGTTTGAGGAACACTTCCTACAACCTATCCATGGTTTTAATACTAGCATTAAAGAGACCATTGTACCAATGTCTAGCGCCATCATGAAGGGTAGACGAGAACAATTTCATAGTTAGATATTCAACATCATAAATGATGGGATGAAGCTGAAAGAAGACCCAAAAATTACTCATATGATCCTTGGCACTGACTACATCATTACCAATGAATTTATGCAACCACTTCTCATATTTAGGGGGAATTTTTCTAGGGTATCCTGGTATACTTGTCATGTCTAACGATTTGAAGAGCTTGGATGACCATTGATTTTAGTTATTATCTTGGTTTGGATTAACAATATGAGTTCCCGCGCTAGACATCGTGTTCAAAGGAAGATTTCCTCCAAATAAAGATTTTACTACAGGAGAGTTTCAAGAATTTTTTCTTTTAAAGGACTAGGGAGGGTTGGTATAACTCCCTGAGGTTTTTGGAGTCACTAGATAGTTTTCTTGAAACTATCAAAGGGATGAGGGGATCACCCTTAGTGGAGTCGTCAGGTAATCTTTGCAAAGTAAAGGATTTTGAGGAAAGGATTACTGAAAAGTGTCATCTTTGAGGAGAATTGACTCAGTGTTCCCCAGCAACGACGCAAAAATGTTATCACACAATATATACTTTCCAAAATGCCAAAGGAAATTGAACAATAAATTGGAATAAAAAGAGGTTTTCCTATCACTGTCACCTAAATAAGACACCTCTTTCTCTTTAGGGGTGAAAGCGCAGGGGAGACGTCCCCGATGACCTGGGAGTTTGAGAAGGAAAAAGTTATAGTATCGAGAAAGTTCTTCCCTTATCTCAAGTCACATTGATCAGAAAGTCCCAAAGGTTTAATAATATGAAGCAAAGATATGGTTAAGTGTACCTTCCCAGAACAAGACAACAAGAAAAACACTATTGCAAGTAATAATTGATATTAGTGCTTCGTAAAACCTTGGACTTTTAATAAAAAGCGATAAGTTGATATACAATATGAAGCAAACATAAGTTTATAACAACAATATATATATGATGATAGCTTCAAAATTTATGCCTTACACAAGATTCAAAATGACCCAAAATGGTAACCTAGAATTAGAAATATGCTAGCACTTGTAAGAAGCTAAGAAGGCAATGTAATAATCAAATTTAACACTTTCTTTTAGGAGATTTTACTGTTGTAATGTACAGATGTAGCTTACTTTTGTAACAACAACAAGAATGTTAGTGAATTAGTCTAATCTAGGCTTAGGAATAGTTAACAAGGATCTTGAGGAAGATAATTTGAGGGTTGTTTTCATCAATCAACCAAATGTAAGGTATAAACCAGTGTCTTTATGGTTAATGGAGTCACTTTTTGCAGCAACAATCTTGAAGGAAAAAAATCATAATATGTGAACTAAAGACAAGACGGAGGATGATTGAGGTGTTGGTAACCTAAGGCCTCAATTATCAAACCCTAGAGAGAAAATGGCTACTAGGAAGCAGGCAACCCCAGGCCCTAGCAATTTTTCTTCTTCTTTAGCTCAAGCTTGAGATAAATTAAATATTGATGAAGCAATGGCGTTAGAGTGCTACAATGGTAGGGCTCTAGCACATACTTCAATAGAGATGTCTTCTAGAAAAATTAAGTAGGTGGATAACTATTGAGATAAGGGCAATAACATGTGCTTATTCTCCTAGGGTTTTATACTAGAAATCTCATAATATTAATAAATGCAAAGAAAAATATACCATAACCAATCAAATAAAGAATACTTGCATATTTTCACTTACATTCACCAAGAATAATATAGCAATGTGCCCTAGTTGAAGACTTTCCACCATGAAAATGCATAAATACACCCAAAGAATCCTCCTCCAAGAGTTGCGCATCACTGAATTTCAGCCAATAATCCTTAAAGAGGCCAAATTTCATACCTCACTTGTGTGAGTGAAATATGATGAAAAAATACAAGGGACTTTTCCCTTATATATACAATTCAAATGACCTTTAATTACAAATTAGGTAAAAAAAGGCTGACATGGGCAATTACATCAAATATCTAGTTTTTTACATAAAATTAACAAATTAAACCCTAAAATGTGCAAAAGAGGTGACATCATTCCATTCTAGGGTGACGCTGGGCCTCTTAAGTGAGAGGTTTACCTCCAGAAGCAAAATATTATGCCTTCCAAGGCCTCTAGATCATGCCACACGTGCACTTGGCACACAACTACCTCCATCATGTCCATCTGATGTTGGGTGACATCAAGGGTCACAAGGGTGACGTCATGGGCCTTCCAAGGACAACATTCAGTGGGAAAGGAAAGACTCCCCTGGGTCCAGGCCTGCCAATGTGTCTCTAGTGGAACATCCTCTTCTGTCTCCAGTGCAAGCCTTTGGTATATGTATGCCCCTGGCTGGGGTCTCAACATCCATTTGGTGGGATTTTATCCCTATGGAGGTTTGAGATAATCATCTCCCCATATGTACCTTCCCATCAGGTGTGGTATTGCAGTAACAACAAGTATTCCCTCCATGGGATCATAAGTCACGGGGATCATAGCAATGCCATTCACATCTAATAATCAAGTTACCCAAACATGTGCATAAAACCCCCCTTTTTCCATAGAAGTGCTCAAATATGTTATGTTATTCTACAAGCCATGTTTGGAGAGGGTTCCAGGACTTCCTATTGGGATAATTCTCCATATTTGTGGGGTGTTTTCCAGGTGAATACCAATCTAGGTCATGTAAGTGCATGAGATGGTGTGGGGGATGTTTGGGCAAGGGGTGTAGTGATGACAGGGAAATATAGGTCTTACCTGTGGGTGCGTCTGAAGAGGGTGAGTTGCACCTTGTCATGGATGCAATTGTTTCCTATCCCATTCAATTCCTTTTTAATTTTGATCTTATTTCTTTTTATTTCAAGATAATAGCTGGGGGACACTACCCTGGCATGGTGACCAGTGGTGATAGCATAACCAACAAGAATTTCACGGAGATGAGAAGGATGGCTCGAGACCCCCTTTATCTTGGCTATGCCACCAAGAACCACTATGCTGACGTGGTGACCAGATGAATAATAGTGTCATACCGCAAAATTTCCATGGAACTAATAGGTTGGCTCGTGATGAGACCCCCCTATCCACCAACTAGGTCTTGAGTTTTATCTTTTTGTGGGTCCTTTCTTTTCTTGCTGAGAATCCTTTTATTTATTTTTCTGGGATCCCTGGGCGAAGCATCTCAAGGTTTTGATATTTGGATTTTAACTTTTTCCAGCTACTTTTACCCTCTCGGTCTTTAGCCCTTTCTTCCCACAAGGGAAGGTACAACCCTTAATAGCTTGGGAAACCCAATGCCCAAACCAATGTAGGGGATATATGAGAGGGAAGATGATGAAAAGTGATAAGTATGGTAGGAATGGGCAATGACCTTTCATAAACCCACCCAGTGGAAACTCACTCCTAAGGGAACCAACTTGCTAGGGCATTTTGTCATCCCCCCAGGTATGGTCAAGTCAAAAGGCATAAATTCCAAGCACACGCCATGAAGCAAAAGAGAATTAAATGCACATATTCAAATGATTTGAGAATCAGAGTGACACAAACCATGATACCCAGACTCATCACCTCATGGAGCAAGACCCACTGTTACTTCAGAACCAGGCTAATGGGACAGATGCTACTACTGCTGACATAATGGAGGCACTGAAGAAGAAGGATGAGCCCTCTAGGGCCAGGCTTAAGTCAATATGGCTCTCGGTACTCCATGTCTAGGAACTATGGGCCTCGAGACATAATATCCTTAGTTATCCCTAGGATAGGGGATAACAAGTTTTTTTGTGTGGGTTTACATGATAATAGGTATAAAGTGCACTCACTTATTGAAATCTCAAGTAATTAGTGGAACAATAGGAGGATCTCTGCTTATGATTGGTCATAAGATATAAGAACTATATGTATACCATCCACATTGATACGAAATGATCTCTTAAAGGCTTGGTTAAGTTTTAAGCATGAGTCCATTTACCAATTACGAATTGATGAAAGAAGAATAAATTAATGAGATATTATAATAGCCATAATAAGAAATGAATATCAGAATGTAAGCACAAAGAAAAACAAACCATAACAACAAAGTTGTTAACGAAGTTCAACAATATTGCCTATGTCTCCAGGCCTTTGTCTCAGTGGGTGAGGCTTTCTTATTTCTATTCAATGCTTCAAAGGTACATCATAAAAGTGTCAAAAGGATTACAAACTAGTCCAGCTATTTTCTTCTTGACCTCAAGAATCCAACACAACTAATGACACAAAAAATGGTTGAGAGTAACTCCTGAAATTGGCCCACAAATTTCCCCTCCTCAGTGGCTTCCCTGCATACAAATGGATTTGGATTTCAAATTCGTCAAAATTTCTCTTGTTCTGAACCTCCATTTTTGCTACTAAGAACCCCTGGTTTATATATATTTGGAGTTGGTATCAATCTCCCAACTTCCTCCCAAGATCTGGCCTCAAATCAGGCTCCAGATCCCCCAATATTTGCTAAAATCCATTAAAATCAACAGAAAATACATAAAAAAACATATTATAATGTTAAAAACCCAAAAATTGGAAAAATGTATGGTGCAACCCCGTATTCCTGGGCTCCAGGTCACATGCGCGCTTCCATGTGGCCGAGGTCTAAGCCCCCTCACCCTTATCCTCCGGTCTAGCTCCTAGTCCTATGGGTATGCCCATGTGGCCAGGTCCTTATGCTCCCACACACCCTCAACTGTTGGCTTATCCCATGGTCTACAACCCATGGTCGTGGGCTAGCCCCCTGCTGACCGGGGCTTTTCCCAAACCCCGTGCCATAACGAATTTAAATAAAATTGCGACCATGTGTATAAACAAGCAACACCATAGCCCTTCCAGTTAGTGCGAGAGGTTAGTCTGTTAGCATGAGCGAAGGTTGGGGGTTCGAAACTTGCAAGTAACAATTTTTTTTGACCCAACCAACATTGGATAAATCCGGGGTTCCACGTGGCACCCTCTGATTGGGCCACGTGTGACCCCATGATTCCATCATACGATACAGTCAACATCCCGTCATCATGAATAGTCATCTGTCATGTCACCATCCTACAACCCAATCACCTATCCATTCAGCTGCTACGTCAGCATCTGTACATCCTAGTCACCCTGCCACGTCAACTTCCATACAACCTAGTCACCCTGCCGCGTCAGCTTCCATACAACCTAGTCACCTTGCTATGTTAGCTTCCATACAACCTAGCTGTCATCCATATCACCACGTGTCATCCTGTCATTGGGCCACATCATGTACGAACTGCCATGTGTCATATGTACAATGCCATGTGTCAAATACGTACTGGTGCCAACTCACTCAGAAAATGCCAAATTTGAGTGACACGTATCACCTCCTGGTGATTCCACATCAACATGATGACATCATCGTGATGTCACCTTTCGTAATGCTGACATCAATAGTACGACCTATTGAGTTTGGCCAGTTGACTTTTTGCATGTATAGGAAATCGACCAGAACACGATATATTTCGCATACGATGTCCATTTGCGAAAAAAATTATATATCCAGAATCATTGCGATGAGCCGGACATAATGGCACTGGTTTTGTCTGATTCCAAGAAATTTGATTTTTAGGCCTTCTTGGATCCATTTTAGATCACACATCAATTGGGACATGTGCAATTTTCTTAGTGTCTACAAAAACTATAAAATATCATGGTCAAAATGTATAGTCATCTCGTTACCCAAGATACAGTTTCATGATTGTTTAACACCTAAAATGATTCCATAGAGCATTCAATGATAATATGAATTCAATACAATAATCTAGGTATTAGTATGCATGTGAAATCTAGCCTAGTACCTTTTTCTTTCAACAATAATGCATATTCAATACTTGGTGTGCATTTTTCTAGGCCATATCAATTTGATTTACAATCTCTATCCAAGAAGCCAATTTTGATGTATTTTGTATAGGAGGTTTTTAAGGTTCAAATTGAAAGTATAAAACTATGGGAAGGATTGGAAGGTCGTGGATAATAGTCATGAATAATACTCACCCAAGAAGGCAATCAAACCTGATAAGTTCATAGGGTTGTCTTGCAAGGTACACAACCTGGTTGGATCACAGGTTTTGGGTAAATCCAAAAGTATGAAAAAAGGGGTAATTTCTAAATATTTAAAAACCTCTTTAACCTGTTTTCATGAAAATTTCAAAATGGTAAGTTAAGCCTACATTATTTCCCATGAAAAATAAGTTAACCTGCATTGTTTCTCATGCAAAAAATTTCAGCCAAAACATATATTCAGGAAAAATAAGAGTTAGACTCATTACATTATTAAGCTTTAATTATCTCTGAATATGAATGCTAATCCATTTATTATTTACGATACATTTTGGAGTTGGTAATTTCATATATCTTGCTGCCATCAACTTGAGAGAAATTAGAATGAATCCATGGTTTCCCTCTACCCGTAATATGCACTTGTACAACCCGTAGTCCTATAAAAAAATATGAGTACATGGGGGTTTATGTGCTTGGTAGGATGAGGAATGTGAATCCATGGCTGAATCTATAGGGTACCAGATGTTATTATGCATAAAAGAAATTATATGTTTATATCAATTATCAACTGAAAAAGAAAAATAGAGAGCACAATGACACAATTGAATAAAAAAATGATACCTTTATTATCTCAATATCCAAGTTCACTTGCCTCTTCAAGGGGGAAACCTCTATAAAAGAAGAGCTCAAGTAAAAAATGATTCTCAAGACAAAATGTTTCCATGTTGTCTACTCCTGTTTATACTATTTCTATCTTCTAGAGAACATTCTAGAGGAAGATCCTTCTAGAAGTAGAACCTTCTATTAATTCTTCTTACATTATACATGTTTACATTATTCATAGGCTCTATTTAGTAATTTCATCCTTTATTACATAGAAACATATATTATTCTATATACTTGATGTTTTAGGGAGGTGTTGATCCATTTGCATGCATCCCTTTCTTTTATTTTTTATTCCATACATAGAACCCTTTTTCCACCCATTTTTCTTTTGTTTATACTTGGGAACAAATTTTACAACACTTAGTTATTTTATCGATTTGTACAATATTCCTTATCCCATGCAGAGATTCCATTTTCTATAACAATTTCCTTGCACTCTGCAAAACAATTCTCCCGCATAGCCCAATACTTAGTTTGTTTTCCTCGTTGTGTGGAGGACCCATCATCACCCTATTCTTCGCACAAACCTCCTCCCTACACAACATTTTCTTCCACACACATATTATTTCCAGAGAACTCTTTGTGCAGGACACCCTACATATTCCACTCTCCACACTCACCATACCTCCACACACCTTTTCTTCCCTCACTTCTTTCACTTCTGCACTTCTGAAGTTTTGCACAACTAATGCTATGAGGATTGATCTCTCTATCTATACTTAGTGAAACATTTATAAGTATCGTGCACATTGCACATTCTTCAAGGACCACTTATTGCACATTAATGAATTTTTATTTGTGACATAAAGGGTGGTGATCTAGGGATAATGTGAATTAATGATCCCACTTTCCCATGAATCACTTTCTTTTCAAATTAACTTCCATTTGTGGCTGTCTGTATCTTGAAAAGAATTTGTATGTATGGAAATGATGTTTAATAAATGCAATTCATGCACTTAGCCTTTAAATAATCTTGGGTTCCATAATTCATAAGTCATCATGTCAAGCATATCAAAGTGCATTGAAAGAATAAAGAATATGCACTTAGCCTTTAAATAATCTTGGGTTCCATAATTCATAAGTCATCATGTCAAGCATATCAAAGTGCATTGAAAGAATAAAGAATATGACAATTAGAAGAAAAAAAGAGACCTTTTGTTGAGATACTTCTAAGACCCTCACCAACCAAGACAAAGACTTCCATTTCTCCATGGAATATTAGTATTATTGGAGCTTGACTCTTGAATAGAGGAAAAATAACAAAATATGGACGATAAGCTTGGTAAATGTTAGTTGTATGCCTGAATTTTTTGACTTCAAAAAGCTAATTTCTTGGTGTGCTCATATATTTGATCCAAAAATACGAACAATTTTAGTAGCACTCAAAGAGAATAACCCTGTTCTATTAAATCCAAAAACATTTAAAAGGATGCTTCTACTACCTGCTTCCAACAAAATTATTAAGCTCATATAAGTTGACTCTTTCATGGATTGGTGGAGCAGATTTGTTAAAGGATTTTATGGTTCCATCTGTATATATTCCATATAACCTCTCAACCATATTCCATATAACTTCCATGAATCTTTCATGGATGTTCGCATGCTTAGTGGGACGAGAATCCACTTCTCACATCCCCAGGTCATTTTTGTACATATGACATTTTTATTTTTGAAAAGAAGTCATCTATGACTAGGCCGATGTAATCTCAAATGAGATTTTTCTTCAACTGGTCGACTATTTTAAAACCCATATATTTTTCATGACTACTTATCTGGTCTCGATATTCACCTATTGTAATGTCTTTGAGGGGTTGCCTCTAAGAGAAAATCTATATGTTTATAATGAAAAAATTCAATTCTGGTACCCTATTCTTTGGAAAGATAAGGTACCTTTCCATTTCTACCTCATTCAATATAAATTCCATAAGGAATTTAGATATATGCTAATAGGATATGCACCTAGAAGAATAAATCAAGAAGCATAATATTTTCTCAAAGGAAAGGGAGTTTGTTTTTGTGAAGAGAACTATACTTACATTAGACTATATGGTTGTGAAGAAACCCCTCTTGTTCTTTCCGTATTTGTTTATGATAGGTATCTTATTGCTAAGGTTTGTAGGTAGTACAAGGCATGGTCCACCCTATTTGGCAAAAAAAGAGAGAAGCAATTTCTTTCATTACCCTTTCATGTTGTCGACACGACAGTGAGGAATTCTACCCATTTAATGGAAATGTATGAAATTCTTACCTCATTCAATTTAAAGGAAGGAGATATTTTGAGAGGTTTCGAACCTGAAGGACTATTCTTCAAACACTTTAAATCCATGAGATACATCAACCTTTTCATAAGGATTGCTGAAGGAACTAGTGATAACAACAAAAATACCCCAATGAAGAAGGAAAAACATGTATGTAATGATGATTTGTTCACAAAATTTAGCACAAACACTCAAAGACGAAATAGAACAAGGCAAAAAGGAAAAGACATGGCCAACATGCAATCTTCTTCTGTTCCCCATTCACACAGGAGTTCCTCCTCTACACAAAATAAACAAGAATACAATGTGAGTAGATGAGAGAATAATGAAGGAAATGTTGGAGGAGACGATGGAGAAGACCTTCCCCCAGTTGATATTGAAAAAGCACATGTTGTATCTTAGCAAAAAATAAAGAGAATCCCAAGCATAAATGATTCAAAAAACTTGGGAAGCCCAAAGAATGTAGTTGATATGGAAATTGAAAATGCCCCGATGCTCAACTAAGTAGCACTTAGAATCGCTGAAATTCAACGAATTGTAGAGAAGTTAGCCCAAGAGGAACCAATTTTTTTTGAAGAGAAGTATCTGACATTGCACAATCCTAAATACCATAAAGAATATAATAAATTGAAAATAGATAAAGTCCATGTTAAAAATAAGAAAGTGACTCAAACATGGAATTCATAAGTATATGTCTTAGGAGTTGGACCCTCAAGATTCCTTAAATCACATATCACTATTGGAGACCCTCTTTCCTATTCTATCTTTGGGAAAGAGTTGAAAAATATAAAATTTAAAAGAAGAATAAATAAGCTTGAGGATGCATTAAGTCCCAAACCATTTTTGCAGAGCCTTTGGCCATTGTTGCACCTGATCAAATGCCCCTTATTACACTTGGAACATTGAAAAATGTAAGAAAAGCCACCAAATTGCTAAATGGAGTTAGATTGCATGTTACGAAGAAAATTAATAAGTGGATTACTATTATTTCACAAGCATGGGAAGTCACTACAAGTCTGAGGAACCTATCCCAAAGAATTGCCAACTTAACATAATACTTACACAAATATTTGGACCACAATGAAGCCTAATATAAAAATTCCTTGAGCACTTTCATTCCATGGGTGACAAGTATAAGAAACCATCATAGAAGTAAGCAAAAAATACCTTCAAATCAAATAATAAAACAACTAAAATCAATATGGATGAAAATGATACAAATTTTAAGAGATTAAATTGCTAGTTGTACAAGAGTAAATGATAAAATAAGAAATGCATTCTTAAAAGCATTGGAAGTTGTTGAGGACCTTGAAGGCCCTCAATTTACAAGAGATATGGGATAATAAAAAAAGAACAATTAGAAATTAAGTTAATAACTATAAAATCATCATGGACAAGCGAGTTCGATGAACTCACTGATTTCCCAGAGGATAAAATTAAGTGATGGCTGGTTACTTTTGTAAATAATAATGAAGACCACTTGACATCAATAGAGAAGATACACTTTGAGTTTACATAAGTTGAAGATAAAATATTCATGATAAGGGTTAAAAAATACATCATCATCATGCCAGTGAAGGATTATATTGGTGAGTGGCTCCAGAAGTTGTTGGCGGAAATAATTGACCCATAATAAGTACCGAAAAGTCTTTATTTCAAGAAGGATCGCTGCCTAGATATAAAAACAAATACCCCAACAACAAAGGAATCATGAGATATAACAATCAAGAGAGATAGATACATCCACCCGTCTTCCATTCCTCTGGCATTCTATGAATTTTTATTTTCGAAGCATTTCCGTTCCTTTCATCCCATTCTTTGGTCATCTAGCTTTATTAAGTGTATTGATCATTTGTAAAGACGATCCCTGACTTCATTTATCCCTTTTTCTTATATATTTCTTCTACTAATTTATATGGTCCATGGAAGCCCCAATCCCAATCTACTTGGATGAACAAATTTACTTTTATTGTTTAAGTATTAGGAACATTCTATCCTTCAATAGTCAAACACTTTATTTGATTTTGAAATTTCAATTTGTAATATTATTTGACTCTCATAGAGAGTTATTTCTAGGAGTTCATAACATTTGTGGCTTCAGTATTTTTATGAAGAATGATATTTCATGTGGGTTTCTCCTATGCATCTTATGAGTTATAATGAATGAAATCATTTAAAGTTCCTTGATTTCTAGGCCACCATATTTATTTTTTGTATATGACTATTTCTTCGAATCCCTTTTCTCATTACCTAAATTAATGGATGCATTTATTATTTCATGTGAGGCTATCATATTTTTATTATATTTCATTTATGTTCTAATTTCCCTCAATTAAATTTTCAACCCAGGGTAAGTAAACTTAGAGTTGTGGCACAGTATGAGCCAAGGCAGAAAGAAAAGCTAATGGAAAGATTGACTAGCTAAGGAGATCGTTTACCCTAGGGATCAACATTATTTTCAATTTTCAATTCTACTTTTAAAAATATGACGTTTAAAATCTATTTAGACAACATATTCTATGTTAAATATACAAAAAAACCTTTAACTAATGAGCTTCAAGCAATTCTAGAACTATGAACTATTTTATCTAAGTAGCTTTAAACAATCTAGGACTATGAACTTTTTAATCTATATCTAAATAAGCAAATAACAAGTAATCTATCTATGAACTATTTAATCTATTTATTCAATCTATCTCTGAATAAGAAAATAACAAGTAATCTATTTCTGAGCTATTTAATCTACCTCTGAATGAACAAGCAAGTAAGCAAGTAAGCAAATAATATGTCAAAACTATCTTTACAAGTGAACTCTATTCTTAAAGTAAAAACTCACAATTATTTCTATCTTGCAAAGAATAAACACTAATATACCTAACTGAAAGCAAGAGTGTTATGACATTATTCAAATGTGATGATTGTGTCTATGGTGGAGAATGACATCACGCTGGCTTCGAACTACTAATGACAATTCAAGTGGAATTAACTCAATGCTAACTTCTACAGAGAAATGCAAAGTATGGATAAGGCAGCCTATAGAAAGTTTTGCCATCATAAAAGCAACAATAGATGTTCTTGGAATCCATATAATCTTAATGGAAAATACTCTTTTCAAAATCACTAATTCAAGAAAATCTACAAACTCACAATTAACACTAATTAGAAATCCTAATTCAAATTCAGAACTAAGATAACATTGAAAATAATGTGTATAGAATCAGTAATTCATGCAAACCTACAAACTCACAACTAATTCTAATTAGAAATCATAATTCAAATTCATAACTGGAATCTCATTAAAAATCATAACTTAAAATGAACTAAGTTATCATTGAAGATCATAACCCAAAATCAACTTCTATCCTTTCATGCTGATGCTAGAGACAAGATTAACAAGTTAAGAAAACCTACAAAGAATATTTGAAAACACAACGTGATAAATTAATACTATCTAAATAACTACTCTGTAGAGTGATTTACAACTTTATGAAACAGAGAGAAAAAGACATAATTAAATAGTTTATAAGAAAATAAACTACAACCTGCAATCATGATGTTAGAAATCAAAATATAAACAATAAACATGGACGTCCACACATGCTCTGTGACATACACACAATTCAGAAAATGAGCTGCAAATTAGAGAAGATATACAAGGATGTGAATTAGACAAACAATATGAAATTAAAAATATATACACAGTGAATGGAATTTAAACAAACAACTTCGAAATTGAACAGATATGATAGGAAATTATACAAAATCATGGGCTAAATTTCGCTCATGGGTTAATTTTCCATGGTTTTTGCCAAAAAAATATTTGCTATTCTAAAAATGATTAGCCCAAATTCTATAAGATAAAATTATTTTACCTTAAAAATCGCCAAAATTTTATACAAACTATATAATATCCTTATAAATTTGAATATTTTTTGTAAAAATATTGCCAAACATTTATAGTTGGCATATGAAGGATCAATAAGATTCGCCAAGGTTTCTACATTTTAAAATAAATTTCCATCCTTAAAATCATCCCTGATACAGATGCAAATATATAATGATATAAACAACTACCCAGACCACTGGTTCCCCCCCCAGAAGGTCGTGGCAATACTTAAACAAGAAAACACAGTCATTGAGTTAACACATCATTGACATTGATCATTTAAAACAAAGTATACAAGAAAATGAAGATAATGTCCGTGTATAAAATCAAATTCATATTTTCTTCCTGGCATAGGTAGTAGTATTTATAGATTTATACATAGCTTGAGAGGTCGACCACGGGAAGGGTCAACGCTCTCTAAAAAAAACAATTTATTAAATTCGTTTAACAGAAGGCATCTTTCTTAACAGCCTCGTGCGCTCCACTTAGCGTCCACTGCAACTACCCAAGTCTGGATGCATCGATCTCTATAGATGGAGGGCATGAGTGGGCATAAAACCCATGTTCCTGATTCGTCCATCAAAGCCCTCCGATGTGCTAATTTCCAACTCTTATGCACTCTAAGCGCCGGATCGAGTGATGGATGGAGTGCCAGATGGAGTGTCATATAGAGGTCTAGATGAAGGACTCGACGAAGGACTCGATGGAAGGTCGGATCGCAATTTCGACCTATTGAAAGAAAACAATAAGTGTTAGATCATTATAATCAATCAACTGAAGATGAATTCATCATAAAACCATTGCAAATTGATGATTATACATACCTCGTGCGATTCCATGGTGAATTGATGCATAAATCTAGATAATACCTTTAAAAATGGCTAAATAAGAGCACATACTGTATAATTGTCGTATGCAAAAAGGATTTGGCCATTGGAAAAATAGTCAAAACACCAAAACCACATTTCTCCCACGCCTAAGGATTTGCATGTCCCTCTGCAAATAAAAATGGATCACTCGACATAACTATACTCATGAAGGAGGGGGTGGATTGGCTTTAGAAGCTTCTCCCTCATGCCCCAGGGACTTTTTCTTGGTCCTTTTGCGATGTTTCAATTGCATCCAGAGACTATGATTGGTGGTTGTCATATGATCAACCAATCATTGATGAGAGTTTACTTTTTCTTGCAGGACAATATTGTTATGATGCAAATGCCTATCCATATTTTATTGTTCTGCCAATTGTTGAAGCAACTGAGCATTTTCTTGTCGCAATTTCTCAATAGATGGGGTTTGATCAGATGGATCAAGGGAGGAAGGCTTGGGCTCCTTGATAGATGTAGAAGGTATATCAACTTTAGAAGATAGTGTAGGCATCTGGGAGGAAGGAGTAACAATGTTTTTGTGAGGGATACTTGGTGTAATAGGTTCAGATTTGACCTCTTTATTAGGCTTAGACTCCTCTGCAGAAACTTCTCTGAGTCTTTTATGGGGGATCTCATGATCATAAGACAATTGAATGGGATCTGAAGTACTTGGAGGTTTTATATTGGGCTTTCCACTCATACTTTGGGTGCTTCTTCGAAAGGATTTCCCCTTGAATCGATTAGCTCCTCTCCTCTTTGTAGGAACCGAAGGAAAATTTTGATGAAATGAATCTTGTAGATTATTAGGTTTAGAATCAATAGGTGTTGAAGGAAATGGGGAATTATCAACAAGATTTTTAATTTTCTTACCAGATGAGGCTGCACAGGAATCAATAATTTTCTTGGCCTTTTTATCAGTCAGGGAGATAGTTTGAACTGGAGGGTTTGGAGTTTTTGGATAGTGAGGCTTAGGTGGTGGCGCAGACCGCACCCTCTGCCTCGACAGAGACCTCTGCACTGACCTCCTGGTCTTAAGGATTGTTCTAATTCTAACTTCTGAGCTGGAGTGGCTCCTTTGATTCTCCACTGAAATCTCCTTCAGATAATTGGCCCACAGGTCTTTTCTGCTCCTCGCAGCCTCTAGGCCCGGTCACTGTTCTCTTTACGACATAAGAATAGAAAATCGAGTTTCAGGGTTTTCAAACTCCCGATGCCATGACCCTTTGGCTTTCGATCTCCCGATCTCCGTTTTCCCGATATACTATAATCTCCGATCAACCTCTGGGCTAGGCTCGTGGTCCACACAACCTCTTTTCACATGACCTTCGTCTTACCACCTTTCAGGGCTTCGAGGTTTTTGATGTTGAGATGTAGTCGATCTCTCGTCCTATGGATTCCCTACTCTCCGAATCCCGATGTGACGTCACTAGGATTCCCTTCCACCGTAAAACCACCACCAACGACTATGATCGGTCACTAAAATCAACTACTCCAGATCTCCCTCGGGGCTTCGCGACTTCAATTGATGAAGTGATTTCCACTCATACTTCGGGTGCTTCTTCGAAAGGATTTCCCCTTGAATCGATTAGATCCTCTCCTCTTTGTAGGAACCGAAGGAAAATTTTGATGAAATGAATCTTGTAGATTATTAGGTTTAGAATCAATAGGTGTTGAAGGAAATGGAGAATTATCAACAAGATTTTTAATTTTCTTACCAGATGAGGCTGCACGACAATCAATAATTTTCTTGGCCTTTCTATCAGTCAGGGAGATAGTTTGAACTGGAGGGCTTGGAGTTTTCGGATAGTGAGGCTTAGGTGGTGGCGCAGACCACACCCTCTGCCTCGACAGAGACCTCTGCGCTGACTTCCCAGTCTTAAGGATCATTCTAATTCTAACTTCTGAGCCGGAGTGGCTCCTTCGATTCTCCACTGGAATCTCCTTCAGATAATTGGCCCACAGGTCTTTTCTGGTCCTCGCAGCCTCTAGGCCCGGTCACTGTTCTCTTTATGACATAAGAATAGAAAATCGAGTTTCGGGGTTTTCAAACTCCCGATGCCATGACCCTTTGTCTTTCGATATCCCGATCTCCATTTTCCTGATATACTATAATCTCCGATCAACCTCTGGGCTAGGCTCGTGGTCCACACAACCTCTTTTCACATGACCTTCGTCTTACCACCTTTCGGGGTTTCAGGGTTTTTGATGTTGAGATGTAGGCGACCTCTCGTCCTCCGTATTCCCGACTCTCTGAATCCCGATGTGACATCACTAGGATTCCCTTCCAACGTAAAACCACCACCAACGACTATGATCGGTCACTAAAATCAACGACTCTAGATCTCCCTCGGGGTTTCGTGACTTCAATTGCCGAAGTGCTTTTGCCTCCGCTTTCCCTGATCTCTCGAAAGACGATTCCCCGATATGACTCCTCCCCAGGACTTTCTCCGAAAGTCGAGACCGATGCCATGCGTCCTCAAGGATGGACGGTCCTCACCGCTTTGGGGTTTTCACCGTGTAAATCCCCGATGCCTCGTTATGCTGAGATGACGTCAGCAGGGTCCCACACGGAGCTCTCTTCCTTTCGGAGAATCGGAATTCGCGATTTCACGTTGGAAGTCCTCCTTGTCTCCCTGACTCGCGAAATGCCGATCCCCGACTTCCCTTGGATTTCTGACACACATCCCAAGTGGATGGACGGTTCGGATCAACCCTCGGGTTTCACCAATTATATAAACCCAATCCACTTACCTATGTGAGTCCTGATGACCAAAATGCCGATGGGGCTTCCGATCTCATCCACGTGTCCCGACTGATGGACGGTGCCGATCCTTTACGGGGTTTCCAACATGGATTTTCCCCGATCACTTGCTCACAGGACTTCCGATTTCGCGAATGCTGAAATCCCGATGACCACTCCTCGGGTCGAAACTTTCCTCCTCCCGTTCACGAAGCTTAAACCTCGTGCAACTCCTGGTCAATCCAACGACTGACGGGTGTCTGTGTGACGATCCGACAGTCCACAATCTCCTGGCTTGAACTCCGGATGTAGTTGTAACCTTCTCGCTTCTCTAGCAGATCTGACGGTTGGCGAGATTTCGCTAATCCTCCCCGCAAATTTTTGACTGTCGGTTTATTTCCTTGATGATTTCTACGAAGGAAACCAAGGACTCTTCCCTGGACTTATCCGCTTGTGCTACAAACTTCTGATGCCCCTCAATGTTTTCAAAGGCTTTACCCCTCCTGAGCTTCTCACAACTTCGAGCCTCAAAGAGGATCTTTGCACGCACTTCTTGCGGCAACCTCAAAACACGTCTAAGTGTTGAGTTTCTCTGACCCTGCGCACTCCTGCAACAACAATCTTTTAACTCTTGCTCAGGTTTGCAACCCTGAACTTCACTTGGCCTGCACACTCCTTGCACGGTTCCTGTGTCCGACTGCACTTCTGGGGAAATGAGAACAAAGGTAAAACTATCTGAACTTCAGAGACGCAACCCTGAATTCTTGTCGACGCACTCCTTGCGGACACTTCCACTGCACTCCTTGCAGGAATTCTTTCTCAGATAGAGAAACAGTTGAAACTCATTCCCTCTTCCTTTCAGACTTCAACTTAGAACATGAAATCATATACACAACATATCAAAGAAAATGTATAACAGGAAGCAAACATTCATGAGCATATCATTCAACATCAA
>SNQJ01S0020504.1:42395-71593 GCA_010110895.2 Picea sitchensis | reverse complement strand
CTCGATCTTCTTCTCCTCTCAGGGGTTCTGACACTTCTTGATCTGCTTGTGTCACTCTCTTTTTCCAATTTCTTTTCTATTCTTTCCAGGCTCTTCAACATTTTTAAGTTGAACTCACCCTGCCGATCCCTGATTTTCATGAGATTTTGGTTATCAGCTAGGCGAGCCTGGGCATCTTTCTACAATCTTTCAATGAGTTTCATCATATGTTCTTCCTTATCCGTCTCTTTTCCGTGCCCATTAAAGTTTGTTCCTTCGACTCCCAGGTTGGCATTCCTTCCTACCCTTTCGTCCTCTGTTTCGGAGGCAACCTGCACCTCTTTCAATTCCATACTCGGCGATAGTTTTCGACTATCCTAACACTCGTTGAAATATGCACACACGACATGCAACCAACCGAAGCTTTTCAGGCCTTAACCCTTCAAGAAAACTCACAACATTCATAAGACAACGTGAACAAGAAAAAACGTTTTGACTTCACAAAGTTTTCTGAGCTCTGTCCAGCTCTGCAAATTCCGGGACTTCGGAACTTCAGAATCTCGATCCACGAAGATCCAACAGTTAAATCTTCGTAACCAAATCCACCCTTCTACAACTCGCGATCTCGCGAGTTCGTGAGTCGAAGACCCTCGACTCATTTCCTCCACACACCGATACCCGAGATGCGATATGGGTATGGCTCCCTCCTCGCTAGCGCCTGCTACACATGGCCATAGGCTAGGGCCAAGTGCTAGCACTTCTTTGCCAACTCGCGACTTCACGAGTTGGAGTGTTGAGCCTTCGTGATCCCCCTTTGGAAATTCTGAAATCACGAATTACTTTATTCTCTGGGCCCACAACACAGCTGTCGCCCTTCACCACAGTGACAGGTGGTACATTCAAGAGGGTCCACGTCACCTTCAGTGACGTCTTCAGGTCCCACCACTCTCGCCTGTCTTCTCGACTCACTGGCACATGGTACACACCCGTGTGTCCACGTCCATTCCAAATGAAATCCAACGGTCAGATCTTTCTTAGATCTATGGCACAGATCCTTTCGGTGTTTCGGGGTTTCGGGCATCGGGATTTCATACACCCTACATCTCAAACTTCCATCTGCCGAAATCCTGAAATTACAGTTTACTCCTCTGCTGAATCGGATGGTCAACTACCTTCCTACGATCTACAATGTAGATCGTTTCAGAGTTTCAGGTTTCAGAGGTGTTCCCCTTCCTCACTTCCCATCTCCCGACTTTGCGAAATCCGAAAGGTTTTCATGACTAAATCGAGCGTGACTCTACCAGATCTAACGATTAAGCCTTCCTCCCAGATCTACAACGTATATCTTCTCGAGTTTTCGGGTTTTCGGGAGTTCGCGTATCGCGATTCCCACACTCCTATGCAATTCAAAAGGGATTTTAATGCCTGCGCACATTTTCCAGATCTGACAGTCACGAGGGCTCACCTTCCCTCCAGAACTGATCCTAAGGCTCCAACACTTTTGGTGTGGAGTCCTCTCTCCCTGTGGCCATATACCACACCAGCTGCGGTTTCACAACACCGCTATACCTCCTGAGCTTATAGGCATGGTCAAGTAACTCCTTGACACTCCAGACCATACCAGGGTCTGAAATTTGTCCTCCAGACACAATTTCTCCTCTCACCCTCGGTCCAAAGACCACTCAACTGGACCATCTAGGCTCAGTGTCGAAACCTTGGCTCTGATACCAAACTGTAACACCACTTTTTCGGTTAACAAACTTCGCGGAAATATAACACTCACTCTGGATTATAAAACAACATGCATTTAAGCAAATGAAACACATTTAAACTCAGAGTATGTCATATAAATTATTTCTATCTTAATTTTAAGAATGGAAATAACCATAATTCATCTGCACAACAGAATACATGATAAAATACAAGCATCACAGGCATGCAAAACATAACATTTAACATAAGGTGATACTTATCTTGAAACTGAGGTAATTCCACCAACCAGGTGCAGGCCTTCCACGAACCTCCCAGCCTTAGATCGCACTGCTCATCAGCTTAGCAGTAGGTCACCCCCGAGCTGGGACTAAGCTCCACCCCAAGGCAAGGAATCCTAGGCTAGGTTGAGGTTACAGGGAAAACACACAGTCATGAGGAAGGAATTCTCTTCCAAGAAAAACTCATGCTCACTGCCCACATACCCTCATTCCCCACATGCCTGTTCCACCCCAGGAGTATAAACCTTCTCTGTCACCTGGACAGTCCTTCGGCTGCTAGCCTCCCTTGCCTTGGGTTACAACAATAGACCAGACCGAAAGTCTCCGGGCTCTGTGGTAGCTATAGGGTTCATTCCAAGAGTCCTCTCCTTCCTCTACGCACTCTCTCACCTAGAGAGAGACACTCACAGGCCAAGCCACCTGTTCATCCAACCTCAAACACCCCTCTCATCTGGAGAGAGTGTTTCACAACTGGTCACAGGTCATACGCAGTCCCACACTGCGCAACTACAATTACCCACGGAAATACAGACACTGGCTTCCTCAAAACGGGTTCAAAAATGGCAAAATGGTCTCACGGTCATGGATTCGGGACAGAGGCTTCACGCACCAGTTCCATTTTGGATAGAGGATGCACATGGATTCCTAGACACCACACAGGATTTTTGGTTCAGAACAGGGGTGAATCCGGCTCTTTCGGAATCAAACACAGGCTTCTGGTTCAATACAGAGGTATACACGAGTTTTCTCAGAGCCAGACATAGGCTTTTCGGATCACAGAGATGCACGAAGGTTCTTTGCAGAACTCGGGTCCGTCGTACTTCTTAGAGCCCGTACACGCTCAAGTCGTCTGATCGAATGAGAGAAAGGGGCCCCTCTCACAGCTCACCCTGGCCGTTTTATTTGCATGCACCAGGGTTGACACTTGTCACCTTGGGAACTGCATGCGTTCCACCAGCACGCATCCCTTCCTCATGGTTAGGAACTTAGGATAAAACATGAAATGCTCATGCCTTTTTGAAATAACATTAAAATATTATTCCCAAGGCTGAAGCCCAATAGGCTTAACACTTAGCCCCTTTTCCAACCTTCCAACCCCTAATCCCTTGCCTTCTCTGTGGAAGCTCAGTCCCCCTTCACTCATTCATCGTGGTCGGTCTACACCTAGCCGTGTTTACAATTTTTTATTAATTTGTTCTGTGTGATTACATATACATCAATAGGCTCCTGGCCTTCAACACTTAAGCTCCTTGGCCTAACAAAGACATAAGCCACCATCTTATAAAAACTTGTCTCACCAGCCTATAAAACATAATTACAATTCCTTTCAGAACATGATTTACAACAGGGCTCGGCCTTAGGGGCACTACAAAATGGAAGGGCCTAATTGGGTCCCCTAAGAACTGGTGCCATAAATAATTTATCTTGTAGAGTTTCAAAGGCGGTTTGACACTGGTCATTCCAAAGAAAATCAACATATTTTGTCAGCAATCCAAACATTGGTGCAACAATCTTTGTTAAATTCTCAATAAATCGCTGGTAGTATCCGACATGTCCAAGAAAGATTCTTACCTTTTTTTGAGTTTTTGGATGTGGAAGTTTGGCGATTACCTCAATCTTAGCAGGATCCACTTTAATCGGTTCAAATAAAACATGATTCCCTAAGACTACTCCTTTAGTCAATAACAATTTACACTTTTCATGACTTAAGGATAGATTCATTTCTTGACATTTGATAAGGACTTTCTTCATATTATCTAGGGCTTCCTGATAAGTATTACCATATATTGTAAAATCGTCCATATACATTTCCACACAATCATGAATGAGGTTAGAAAATATCCCTAATACTGCTCATTGAAATGTGGTAGGAGCATTACACAAACCAAATGGTAAGACCCTATAGGCATATGTTCCCCAAGGACAAGTAAAAGTAGATTTGTCTTGATCCTTAGGTGCTATGAGAATTTGGTTGTATCCTCTATATCCATCTAGGAAGGAAAAGTATCGCTTCCCTGACAAGGTATCCAAGACTTGGTCAATGAAGGGAAGAGGAAAATAATCCTTAAGAGTGGCCTTATTAAGTTCCCGGATGTTGACACAAATTCTCCATTTTCCGGTTACTTTTTTTGGAACCACTACAAGCGGGGATACCCATTTACTATAATATATTGGATAAATAAAACCGACATTCAATCACTTTTGTATTTCTTCCTTTACTATATCCTTTAGTGTCAGATTCATCCTTCTCTGGGGTTTCCTAATAGGTGTTACTTCTGCTTGGGTATATATGTGATGAATGCATGTGTCGGGGTGTATAAAATTCATATCGGTGTATTCCCAGGTAAATTCCCATGATTGGTCTTTAAGGAATTTTACTAACTATTCTTGTTGATCTGCATCTAGTCCGAAATTTATATGTAGGAATTTCCCAGGACTAATCTCAGAGGGTAGGGTATAAGATATGGCATATTCATCTATCACAAAAATAAAATATGTTGAAGACAAAGTTGATGGGTCCAACTGTTCCTGAAATTCTTCACCAAACATGTACTCAAATTGGGGAAAAGATTGTGGAAAATTAACACACGTGATTGCAGAAATAAATTGATTTAGCACATTTTCCGTTGTTTTCTCCTGAAGTGCCCAGAAATGATCACTAGGAAACACTGGTTCTTCCCAATTCTCATTCTCATGTGGAAATTCAAGCCACCATAGATTCTCCACAACATGTTGAGTTAGTGGGTATATGGTAAGCTTCTATATATAAAGTCCATTAGAGATAGTCATTTCACCTTCTCTATAGCCAATAAATGCATTGGTCGTGGCCAACCAAGGTCTTCCCAAGATAATGGGTTTCCCTTTAGAAGGATCCTTTCAATGAACGATAAGAAAGTATACTGGATATTACCATGAGGCTAATATAACTATGATATCATCCAAGATTCCTTTAGGTATAACTTTTGTCTTATCTATTAATTCCAAAATAGTTGGGGTGGGTCTAAGGAGGGGTTTCAACTGTAATTCCTCTAAGGTAGTAACAATCATAATATTAATGGCTTCCCCCAGGTATATGAGAGTATTTCCGATGGGAACCTTATTAATGGTTATTGTTACTATGGGGTTCCCTAGGTTTGTATACTTTGTGACCCTAGGCTTCTTTGATATGTATTCAGACAATTCTCCCATCAAATGTATTGTTGGAGGATCTTTCTATTTCCTACCTAGTTTTTTGATACACAATTATTTGACCACCTTATTGTAAATTGGAATGTCCTTTATGGCTTGTAACAGGGGAATTTTGACACAAATATTCTTTAATTCATTTAAAATGCCAAACTTCGGTCGAATCGTTGGTTTCTCAATTGCTAATCTTTCTGGATAAGGAGGGGATTTTGTAATCTGTGAAGATTCACTTTGGGGAAGCTTCTTTTCATGGTCTTTAGGAATTATAACATCTTCCCACTTAGTTTCATCCATGGGTTGTTTAGGATTTTCATCATCTTCTTCTTCCCAGATGACTACTGAAGGCCTCTATCTATCCAAAACTTTTTCCAACCTTAGTTGAATATCATGTAATGGAAAAAGAGAAATAACATATGTTGGGAAGGTTTGTAGCTTAACATTGTGAATAGATTGATTTGGTTTGTTATTCGGGTTAGGCACTGGTTGTGTTGGTAATAATGTTGGTCTTGAGGAGATTGTATTTTGAAATTGCTGGGGTTGTTGTGGAATAGGAGGTAAAGGCAGGGGAACAAAACCTAGACAAAATTTCTAGATGTTCGGTGGAAACTATGGGTAAGGATGAGTAGGAATAGGAACAGGTGGAGCCTGAGTGTTTCCTTGGGTATGCCCTCCTCTCCATCCTTGTATCCAAGGGTGGTGTGAAGCATACTGTGGAGATCATTTTTTCCAATTTGGTGAGTTCTAGTATTGTGGTTGTTGATAATAAGGTGGAACTTGAGGTGGTAGATCCTGGTATGTAGGTCGACTCCTAGGTTTCCATGGCCTCCTAGGTACATAAGAATATTCCCCAGGATTCCCACTTCTGTAAATGGATAATAAACCGGGCATTGATGGAATTTTTTTAGTTGGGTGGTATTTAGTATAGAAGCCACAACTGAAATGTTGTCTAATGGACACTCCCTTGAGGAATGCTTCCTCCTGCACCTTGGAAAAAATATGCACATTGTTGCATTCTCTTCCTCATGTTTCTTCTTAATATTTAGGGTGTCAAAATGGGAACCTATTATACTTAGGATATCAATTTTGAATTTATCCAATAGGTTTCCTATCTCTACCCTTGTAATACCACCATAACTAACTGCCTTTAGGTTTCTACTATAAGGATCCCAGACACTCTTCCCAGTTTTGGCCCTACTCCTCGAGTAATTTCTACACATTTCACAGATTTCAGCGAATGGTTTATGGGATATGTCACCTGATGCCATCAGGTTAAGTGTCTCTATATATTCTTCCAAAATTCCTTTAAGGAAAAGAGTCTTGACTACATCATCTGGAAGGTTATGGTATTTCGATTTCTGTGAGGTATAAGCAAATCGTTCCATGTAATCTTCGAGACTCTCATCCTCTAACCGTTGAATTTTAAAAATATCATTACAAGAATCCTTGTATTTGCAATAGTCTTGGTATTTCTTAAGAAATATAGCTTTCATATCTTCCCAATACCTAATACTAGACTCTCCTAACCCCATGAATCATCTTAGTGCAAAATCCTTGAGAGTGGCAAAAAAAAGTTTTAATTTCTGGGCATCTTGCAAGTAGTTGTAGCTTCTACACAAGATGTCAAACTCAAATAGGAAGGTATTTGGGTCTTCATTTCTCTTACCATAAAACGTGGGCAATACAGAGAGTGGAATTTTCTTCATGCTGACATTTTGTGTGGTATCCAAAATTGGAAACCCAAAGGTGGTTTCTGTTTGGTTTCCAACTTCTTCTCCCTCATCATGTCTCACATGGTTATGATCCTCCTGATCATCCATACTGATTCGATTCCCAAAGAGAGAATACTTGAATGGTTTTATCCTTGAAGATAACTAAGTGTCCCATGGTTCTTTTTTAGGAAGGGTATTCGTTTGATAAGAATATTTATCTACTAGTTGGATGTCCGGGACTTTATTCGAGCCTGTTGAAACTATTGGTGCCAAAGTTTTTCTTTCAACTTGGGATACAATTATATTGGATGAACTGCCAAAAAGAGAATTCACATGTTCACGGTCAATGCTATCTACAAATTTAGAGTCCCCTGATGGTGGTGAAAAAGCAAAAGTCATGTTGGCTGGTTCTGATGAAGGCTAAAGTGGTATTGCCTCCTATCCCACTACTGTTGATGTTTCAATTTTCTGCTCTACAGTTTCCCAAGTTTTGATCTCTTCAGAGACTTCTTTAGCTCTTTGGGTTGAGCTAACCCCTATTTTCCAGTATCGTTCTGCAAAGTTTATGGGTGGAGTGTTCCTTCCTCCAAAAAGGTTAGAAGGAAACTTGATCAAAAGTTTTGGTTTGGTTTTGATATATCTGCCCTTTGGGTCCCTAGGTTTGTTCATGAGAGAAGTACAAAAATAAAAACTACCATTGGGTTTGGGGGAACCTTCTATAACAGATGCTCAGGTTCTTACCTCTCATCTTAAAGTTCCCCCGCCACCAAACTAGTGCTAATGTTCATAAATATTCTACTTCCTAACTATTTTCTACCTTAAGACAACTCCCCGACAACGACGCCAAAAATGATGGGTATTCTATATGCACTAATTTCACTCAATTAAATTGTCAACCCAAGGTAATTAAACTTATTGTTGTGGCACAGTATGAGACAAGGAAGAAAGAAAATCTAATGGAAATATTGACTAGATAAGGAGATGGTTTACCCTAGGGATCAACACTCTTTTCAATTTACAATTCTACTTTTAAAAAGATGACTTTTAAAATCTATTAGACAACAGATTCTATGTTAAATATACAAAGAAACCTTTAAATAATGAGCTTCAAGCAATTCTAGAGTTATCAACTATTTGATCTAAGTAGCTTTAAACAATCTAGGACTATGAACTGTTTAATCTATCTCTAAATAAGAAAATAACAAGTAATATCCCTATCAACTATTTAATCTATTTATTCAATCTATCTCTGAATAAGAAAATAACAAGTAATGTATTTATGATCTATTTAATCTACCTCTGAATGAACAAGCAAGTAAGCAAGTAAGCAAATAATCTGTCAAAACTATCTTTACAAGTGAACTCTATTCTTAATGTAAAAACTCACAATTATTTCTATCTTGCAGAGAATAAACACTAATATATCTAACTGAAAGAAAGAGTGTTGTGAAAATATTCAAATGTGATGATCGTGTCTACGATGGAAAATGACATCACGATGGCATCGAACTACTAATGACAATTCAAGTGGAATTAACTCAATGCTAACTTCTACAAAGAAATGCAAAGTATGGATAAGACAGTCTATATAAAGTTTTTCCATCATAAAAGCAACATTAGATGTTCTTGGAATCCATATAATCTTTAAACATTGTGCATAAGAGATTCAACATCAATCATTTTCTTTATCACACTATTACTGGAAAATAATCTGTTCAAAATCACTAATTCAAGAAAATCTACAAAATCATAATTAGCACTAATTAGAAATCCTAATTCAAATTTAGAACTAAGATAACATTGAAAATACTCTGTATAGAATCAATAATTCATGCAAACCTACAAACTCAAAACTAATGCTAATTAGAAATCATAATTCAAATTCATAACTAGAATCTCATTAAAAATCACAACTTAAAATTAACTAAGCTACCATTGAAGATCATAACCCAAAATCAACTTATATCCTATCATGTTGATGCTAGAGACAAGATTAACAAGTTAAGAAAACCTAGAGAGAGTATTTGAAAACCACAACTTGATAAATAAATACTATCTAAATAACTACTCTACAGAGTGATTTACAACTTTATGAAACAGAGAGAAAAAGACATAATTAAATCGTTTATAAGCAAACAAACTACAACCTGCAATCAGGATGTTAGAAATCAAAATATAAACAATAAACATGGACGTCCACACATGCTCTGTGAAATACACACAATTTAGAAAATGATCTGCAAATTAGAGAAAATTTAGAGGGATGTGAATTAGACAAGCAATCTAAAATTAAAAAGATATACACAATGAATGGAATTTAAACAAGCAATTTCGAAATTGAAGAGATATGAAAGACAATTATACATATGAAAATATATATTGATATAAACAACTACCCAGACCACTGGTGGACCCCCCAGAAGGTTGTGACAATACTTCAACAAGAAAATGAAGTCACTGAGTTAACGCAACATTGGCATTGATCATTAAAAACAGAGTATACAACAAAATGAAGATAATGTCTGTGTATAAAATAAAATTCATGTTTTCTTCCTAGAATAAGTAGTAGTATTTATAGATTCATACATAGCTTGAGAGGTCGACCATTGGAAGGGTCGAAACTCTCTAAAAAAAATAATTCATTAAATTTGTTTAACATAAGGCATAATTCTTAACAACCTCATGCGCTCCACTTAGCGACCACTGCAACTACCCAAGTCTGGATGCGTCGACCTCCATAGTTGGAGGGCATGCATGGGCATAAAAACCATGTTCCTGATTCTTCCATCAAAGCCCGCTGATGTTCTAACCACATACTCCTCTACGCTTCGAGTGCCGAATTGAGTGCCAGATGGAGTGCCAGATCAAGTGCTGGATGAAGGTCTAGACAAAGGACTAGACAAAGGATTGGATGGAAGGCCAGATCGAATTTTCGACCTATTGCAAGAAAACAAGAAGAATTAGATCATTACAATCAATCAGCTGAAGATGAATTAATCATAAAACCATTGCAAAACGATGATTATACATACCTCGTGCGATTCCATGGAGAATTGATGCATAAAGCTTGATAATACCTTTAAAAATGGATAAATAAGAGCATATAGTGTATAGTTGTTGTATGCAAAAAGGATTTGGCCATTGGAAAAATAGTCAAAACACCAAACCAACATAAATCATTTAAAGTTCCTTGATTTCTAGGCCACAATATTTATTTTTTGTCTATGAGTATTGCTTCGAATCCCTTTTCTCATTACCTAAATGAATGGATGCATTTATTGTTTCATGTGAGGTTATCATATGTTTATTATAATTAATTTATTATTTGATTATCTTTTTACCACCTGGTCCATGTTGGCACCCAAAGTTTTGGGTAAGTTTACTTGCACGCACAGATGAATCATGCATGCACTTTAGTTTTATGCGCATGTTAGAAGCTCTGCAATGGATGGAATAAGGTGCATGCACTAATAAAATTTATATATTGCATGATAAAAGATTAGAAAGATATTGCATGTATGCCAAGTTAGAATAATATCTATGAGAATATTTCGAATAATGAACCTATACAACATGAGATATTGTGGGGCAGATGATGGATGAGATGGCAAGTTAGTTTGGTTTTTTCCATGCTCCAAAGAGCTTATGTGGGATGCATGCAAGTGACAGAAGCATGCAAAAATGGTGATCACTAGAGAGAGTGGAGAAAAGTAGAAAGACACAAAGCACTAGAGAAGAGAAGAGAAGAGAAGGAAATGGAGTAGTGAAGAATTATAGGATATTTTTTTGAGGTTTGTAGTAGAAGAGAAGTCAATCCAAGTTTTACATGAATCATGTTATGGGTATTTGTAATAGTTTTTTATGTGGTTGTAAAAATCATGTAGAGAGTTTGTAATGGAGTCGTTCCAGTAATATGTTCATAATCTGAATAGAGATCACATAGCACATTGTAGTGCATAACTTGTAGAATATATCAGAGCACTATTCCTATTGTATTATGAGTCTGTTGATGTATGCATTCTAACATTTAATGAAGATAATATAAATCTCTAGTTCTCTTTGTCAATGGCTCTATGTATTATGAGTTTATTAGATGAATGTGTGAATGGTTTTGGTTGTTAGACTTATAATGAAGTATAATTGAATGTATGAATGTTAGCCCGAGTGGCTTATGTGTATGCGTTATCCCTTAATCTTCGATAGAAGACCATATGGTCTCTATGATTCTCATGGAGTATCGGGTGAGACCTTCTTTGGTCCTTAACTAAATATTAGTATAAAATCTCCTTGGGGTTTTGTTGGTTAAATCTGGATGAACCCTGGGTCATCATCCCCCCAATGTTAGGAAGGATGTGAATAAGCGAGCCAACAAATGGTTCTGTTGTTGAGACTTGAAGGTTTTATATTGCATGATGAAGGGGGAGAATGAGGTGGAATCCATATCGGGAGGAGATACAAGACTGGTTAACTATGAATAAAGATAAGGTTTTTCGATGAGAAACTCAGGGTCTGATAACCAACATGGAAAATGGGAAGGATAGGTAGATTTACATTGGTTTGCATGAAATGTTCTTTGTTGAGTTTCCATGTTTTATATATGAATGGTTGAAGAGGAAAACTACTACTAAAACTAATTTGAGACCTCAAGAACCACTGGTCTAGAACTATACTACAATCAATAGGCTAAAGGAATCGGATAAAAAGTGGGTTCGAGCAATAAACTTATAATTTTCTTGAGTGAAGTAAGGCTACATTATTGATTTTGTTTTAGAATACAATGATTCTTTCAGTGAGATTGAAATAAGTTTTGCTAAAGGTCCTTGAAAATGACTGCTAGAATAAATCTTCTTGTGGATCAAGATGTTATTCATAGAGAAAGGAATGGTGCACATAGAGATAGATAGGATGGATGAGTAAACACCCTATCATTTGGGGGGGGTGAAAATAAGGGGGAAAAGAGAGAGAGATAGATAGATAGGAGATGGATCCGCTAAGAGTATATGATGCAAGATCATTTCTCCACCTCAGCACGTGCCAATCAATCAATTTGTATGGTGCACATTCAAGAAAGGGGGAGAGGCGCCACCTTCTCATTTTCCCTCAACAATCAAAAGCGTGATCCAGGAATTTAATGTTGACAAGCTGGAAGAGCCAAGTTGTGCCTTTTCACAAGTTGGAGATAAGGTCGTCATTAAGTGGTTGACGATAGGAGGGATCTGCATCCGATTTAGAGCATATTTCCATCATTGTAATTTTCCATTAGACATGTGTTTTAAATGGTGATTTGACACCACTAGTTTAGCTTGCGAGGGAATCTCGTTGAGCCCCTCTTGTATAAATCTTTGTAATTGTTGCAAAGTAGAGGTTAGGCTGTGTTGGGTTGTGTTGGACTGCAGAGGGACTGTAGGAGGTTAGATAAGATAGAGTTATCTAGGAGAGAAACACAGAGAGCCGAGACTCAGTTGTAGCTCGGAATCAACTATTGTAATTTGACATTCTACCATTAATAGAAAATGACAGTTTTTCTTGTTTTCAAATTGTGTGTAATGGATACTCTATTATGAATGTCATTTACATGTGTTTGAATTGTATATGAATGTTAGAAATCATATACAGGGATAGAAATACAATTTTCTATCCGCGAGTGCGTTGGATTAGGTCTGGTTCTCTAGGTTAAGTGCAAGGAGTGGGCGACAGAGAGAGGAAACTCTGTGAGATGACACAAGGAGTGTGTGTATGAACTCGGTGGAGTTAGAAGAGATAATTCCAGGAGGGAATATCAGGTTAATTCACAGACTCAGGAGGAAATTTCAAGGTGGTTAAGTACCTTGGAAAGAAATACTGTGTAAGAGGAAGTGCATCTCAAATTTACTGAACACTCTAAAACACTCTGTCATGAGGGCATAGAGGAAGTATGAGAGTGTACAAGAGAAACACTGTTAGAAGTGTTCGAATCCTTAAGAGAGTCCCAGAATTACTGAACATTGTTAGGAAGGAAGGCTTTGCAAGAGTGCATCGACAAAGGAAAGGAGATGCCTTAAACCCTTCCGTAAGCTAAGGGAGAATCCATCGAAGAACAAAGCTGAGAGAAAGGAGAACACCAAAGATACTATAAGTCCATACTACAAGCTTAGGAGGAAGAGTGAGAGACTACCAGGAGGACACGAGGAAGTTCATAGAGGAATATTGAACTTTGAAGGTTTTCAAGCTGAGAAAAGTCGCAGAAGAGTCTGCACAGAACTCTACAAGGAGTGCAGAAGGAGTTCGAGAATAGCCTAAGTCTTGAAATAAATAATTTTCACTAAGTGTAAAAAAGGGGTCAAGGACTCAATGAAGTCCCGAAGGCAGTGAAACCATTGATCATCGGGGGAGATAGGTGGCAGAAGTTCGGGAGCAGGAACTTCGGGAGGTTGGTCAGGAGAAACCAAATATCTTCGTGAAGTCACGAGGTGCGAAGTAATTCTGGACCGTTAGATCTAGAAGACACATGGCAGAGATCCATGCAGTTCCGAGGAAGAACCCTTCGAAAAAAAGAAGTCAAGAGGAGAATACCCGAAGAGATGAGAGTCGAAGTAATCTTGGTTTTCTGTTGGGATAGGACACGTGGAGTTGGGATCGACACTTCGCTAATTCACAAGTCAGGAAGGACAGAGTTAGGAGAAGGAAGGGCTCATGAATTAATCACAGTCATTGGTCATGAGAGGAACGTGGACTGTAGATCTTGTCCCGAAGAATTCGTCGATTCAAGAATCGAGAAAAGGGGAGTAAGCAGCTGGCGAAAGATCTGAAGTACGGAGGCGCGAAGGGAGCTAGCCCAAAGTTGAATTCCATGGTCATATCAAGGAGGAATCCTATCACAAAGAGCTAGCATATTTTGATGTTAAGAAGGAGAGGGTCCTCGGGTGCCACATAATCCACACCGAGGAGGTAAAGGGATTGCGTTAAGTTATGAGAGTCGAAGTAATCTTGGTTTTCTGTTGGGATAGGACACGTGGAGTTGGGATCGACACTTCGCTAATTCACAAGTCAGGAAGGACAGAGTTAGGAGAAGGAAGGGCTCATGAATTAATCACAGTCATTGGTCATGAGAGGAACGTGGACTGTAGATCTTGTCCCGAAGAATTCGTCGATTCAAGAATCGAGAAAAGGGGAGTAAGCAGCTGGCGAAAGATCTGAAGTACGGAGGCGCGAAGGGAGCTAGCCCAAAGTTGAATTCCATGGTCATATCAAGGAGGAATCCTATCACAAAGAGCTAGCATATTTTGATGTTAAGAAGGAGAGGGTCCTCGGGTGCCACATAATCCACACCGAGGAGGTAAAGGGATTGCGTTAAGTTAATTGGTTCCATCAGGAGCCTGACAAACCATTCGATTTAGTGAGTTGAAAGATCCTAGACCAGGAGGTCGAGCAGCGCCGAAATTCTGGAGGGAAGGCTATATGGGGTCTGCACAAGGATATATAATATGTTGAGATGAGGTGAGGGAAAGAATGGACCTAGAATAACATAGGAAAGAAAAAACTAAAATATACATAATAAGAGGTGAGATAAATAGGAAAGTAGAATAGAGGAGAAGAAAGAAGGTATAAAGGGGTGTGAGATGAGGTTTAGACCCATAATGAAGAGGAAGGATACTGCACTAGGAGGAAGTGTGAGAGAAAGTGTTGTGCCAGAGAGAGGCATAACTGAATATAGGTCATCGAAGAGGTGTGATGTTAGGAGTAGGGTATCCAATGAAGATACTAGAAGTAGTGGTAGTAGGGTCATAGAATACGAAGTCTGAACCACTTGGATGTTGAGATATGCTACAACCTCATAGGAATATGAGGCATAGAGTAGAGGTTCCGAAGTAGGTTTTTTAGGGACCTAACCTCCCTAATCCCTCACATAGATAGAATAATATAGTTTCCATGTAATAAAGGCCAACATTAGTTAATAAGGCCTATTTAATAAATGTGAACAAGTTAATGTAAGAAAACCTAATAGAAGCTTTTGCTTCTAGAAAAATATTCCTCTATAATGTGTAAATTTTCTAAGATACTTTCACAAAATATCTAGCTAACAATGAAGCATACACAACTTGCAATGGTGGATGAAAAAGGAAGACAAAAAATGGAGAAACGAATGAAAGAAGTTTTATTATATGAGTAAGATAATGTTGCAATACAAGTGATATACTCTATATGACACAACTAAATATCCATATTAGCCAAGATAATGCACATTAGGAGTGTTCTAGAGAGATGTGACACACACTGACAGTCACTGGAGTCAACTTCCACCTAGTCCTAGTTAACTAGCCGTGCAGTCGTCAGTTAACTAACTAAACCAGAGTGAAATGAGGAGAATATCACTCACACATGTGGAATGTGATTTACTGGTGATGATCCCAATGAAAGTGTGCATTCATGGTGATGATCTCAAGTTTAGCATGCAACACTTGGTGATAAATCCAAGGTTGACATGTAACACTTCACTCAACTAGTCTAACTAAAAGGTAACTAAGGATTGACTAAAGGGTATGTGGAACCCTTGTATAGGGGAGAATATCCTCAACAAAGGGAGAATATCTTAGATTAATGGACCCTCAATATATCCAAATAAACTTAGGAAAATAAAATGAAAGGAAAATCCTAGGTGTGTGTAATATCTCCAACACCCCCCCAAGCATTACTAGGGAGTATACATAATGAATGGGTCCCGAAAACAAAGGCCACATTAGGTACCCATGAACAATGAAACTAATGAATAGTAAAATAAAGTGAGGAAAGAGAGAAAACCTCATGGGAAATCCTGACCTTAAAGTACAATATATAAAAATAAGAGAAAGAAAGGTGAGATCCACCATGTGGTAGGTAGACAGTCTCCAAAACCAAGAAAAGATGACAAGCCAATGAAGCATGATCTGATGATGACAAATCATAATCTGCTTCAATGAGTGTGTTGAATATGAAATGTTGTAGCTGATACTAGTTGAAAACAATCATATCTCTCCAAATATTAAGGCGCTAGCCTACACCAAGATGGTCGAGCTAGTCAGATTGCTTCCAAAACATAGAAGAAAACACTATAAAAGTAATCAAAATAGTGGTGAATGGAACTGTAAAGGAGACATAATCAATCAAGTCAAGAGTAATGAGAATGATTCCCATATATTATGGATGAAACACATTTGTAGGATGTCCTCAAACAATTTCTCAAATTCTTCCATGACCAATCATCAAGCCAACCACAAACAATCATTGGAGATGGTACCTTGCAAGATGTTGTCGTATACACCTCTTCGTCAATGAGTTGAAAGAAGAGGAACTAGCACAAGGCTATGGATACCTGAAAGGAAGAATTTTTTTTCTTCGATCATGATGTCGAGGATGTAGACCTTGAAGTTGATACTAAAGAGTCTATTACTGCCAAAACATTTGATGTTGGTGTTGAATAGTTGGATACTGACAACTCTAAGCTGAAGTTGGTGTTGAATCTGGATATGAAATCTCCAATGTTGTATCAATAATAGGTGTAGGTGGTGGCTACTACAAATAAATAGTAGAAGATTCATATGATGTGGTGGAATCTTGTGCTAGAAAAAATTGAGTCTGAATGGTTGAAATATCAATACAACTTGCTAATGGTAATGAAGTCCCAACAAAACCAAGTACGAATTTTGTTGGTCTCATCACATGCTAAATGGGATGTGAAATACCCTGTCCATTATTACCAAGTCCTCCACCAATGTATCCCATATTATGCAACAATTTATACCCAATAAAAAGAGTGTGCAACTTAAAATATGGTGAAGGAAGCTCAAAAGTGGTCAACAATGCAAAAGAAATATTAGAAGTAAGAAACTATTGTAGATCTTTCTGCAAACAAACAATACTATCTTCCTTCTCTTTTAAATCAACCAAAAAATGCTCAATAAGAACAGTGAATTTCTCCTCCATATCATTAATGTGTGTGGTCCAAGTATCAACTTGAGCTTGATGCTCCTCCATTAGACTCCCAATGAGTCCAAAATCTGTGGAAAAATAGGTACACATGTTTTGAAAAAAAATCTTGAATTTCTCTTGTTCACCTCGAATTTTGCTAGCTTCTTTGACAAGTTTTAGATTTAGACTCTAAAGGGTGGAGTTTACTGCATCTTTTTCCTCCATTACAATGATTATCTCCCAATGAATGATACCGAGTGAGAAATATTTGTCGGAGTAGTGATTTGAGGTTTTGGTGATCTGTTGTATGCAACTATAGATCTGATAAAACAATTGTATCTCCTAAAATATGATGTGGGTATCGGATATTTGTGGTAAGCGTGAGAACCCCTATGCAATATGTTTCTCTACAAAAACTCAAATCAACCCAGATTGTTGATTTTGAGATATCACTGATGGATCTATGGCAACTATAGGTCTAATAAAAAAAATTTATTTCCTAAACTACGATGTAGGTATTGGATTTTTTTGGTGAGAGTGAGCATCCTTATGCAATGCATCTTTGTACCAAAAACCAGATTTATCCATATCATGGATTTCGAGATATGGTTGATGGATCTATGACACATTGATCTTGGAGATAATGTGAAGCGTAAGAGGAATTGTCAGTGAGTAATCCATATTTTCTATTGCTTTGTTATGTCTTTGGTACTTACAGAAGAATGGTGGTGACGATCCTTTCTAGTGGCATGTGGGATATGATACCATGTAGATTTTCTGAGTTACCTGCACAAAATATTTAGCTAACAACGAAGCATACACAAATTGCAATGGTGGATGAAGAAAGGAAGACAAAAAATGGATAAAAGAATGAAATAATTTCTATTATCTAAGTAAGAGAATGTTACAATACAAGTGATATAATCTGTATGATACAACTAAATCTCCATAGTATCCAATATAATTCACATTAGGAGTGTTCTAGAGAGATGTGACACACACTGACAGTCGTTGGAGTCAATTGCCACCTAGTCCTAGTTAACTAGCCACGCGATTGTCAGTTAACTAGCTAAACTAGAGTTAAATGAGGAGAAGATCACTCACACATGTAGAATGTGATTTACTAGTGATGATCCCAATGCAATTGCACATTCATGGTGATGATCCTGAGGTTACCATGAAATACTTGGTGATAAATCCAAGGTTGACCTGTAACACTTCACTCAACTAGTCGAATTGAAAGGTAACTGAGGATTGACTAGAGGGTATGTGGCACCCTTGCCTAGTCGAGAATATCCTCAATGAGAGGAGAATATCTTCAATGAGAGGAGAATATCTCAGATTAAGGGACCCTCAATATAGCCAAATAAATTTAGGAAAATAAAATGAAAGGAAAATTCTAGGTGTGTGTAATATCTCCAACAAAATATTCTTTAGAAGATAAAATTAGTATAAATAAGAGTAGGAGGAATGAGAAAGATTTGTCTTGAGAATTATTGTAATAGAGCTATGATTTGCTAGAGGTTGCCCCTTGAAGAGGTAAGTGAACATTGATTTATTTGAATAAAGGTATTATTTATGGTAATTCTCTTCTCAATACTTTTCTATTCCATTGATATCTTTTGAATATTTTTGTTTCTGCATATTATATTACATCTAGTACCTTACAAATGGTATCAGAGAACTTTCCTTGGTAGGAATTGTGGGTAATTTTTTTTCTAGGTTAGAGACATGTAATGTCAATATATTTAAAGCACAAAGATACGTCTTTCAATGGGTAAAATTGTGGCGGGGAATACTACATGTAGGAAATATAGACAATTTCATGGGATTTCCTAGAAACCAATGTTTTTCCTTGTTGGAAACCTTCGTATCCCTATTGGTACCCCTTAAGTAATACCTCATTAGATATAATATGTACAAGACCATCACTCCCATGCACATAAAGGTATATCTATAATCCCCTAGGTCTCCTGAAACTAGCCCTAGATCAATCGATCGACCGCTTGACTGCTATAGTACTACTGAGAACAACACTTGGGGAGATACTCTCTAGTATATGGGTAATCAAGTATTATCGATAAGGGTACAGTCAAGCCACCTTAGTTGGTGCCTTGAGATATTGGGTCGAGTACTACTATTCGACCCCGCATGTATACTATAGAGCTATAACGTAGGGTAAAATCTTGTCCATAGGAACCCTACAGACCCTAACCTGAGGGGAACATACTAGACAAGGGACATAAAGGATATTTTGGCTATGCAACCTTGCCTCCTACATTTTGGTTGTGAAATTACTACACATTTTTCCATTGAGAATTTGGTCATTTCGACACTACAATATTATTCAGGTCAGAGTATAACTCCACAGGAGTAAAAAAAAAGGTCTTAGGTCTTCCCACACCCTTATTTGATACCTATCCCATTGGATTCTCCTTTTCTCCCTGATCTCTATGAAACCTATTATTTTAAAGCCTTTTTTATTACGATGTGGATCCATACCCTTATCAACACCATTATTTACCACTTATCCCATTGGCTTCCTATCGTTTTCCTGATCGTACTGGTATATATCACTTATATTATTTTATTTTCAGTAGACCCACTCCTCCCCTAATGGATCCCACTCTCCAATAAGAAACCAATCAGAAAATGAATAATGACATTACTACCATTCATGCCAAAGTGAATAATGACATTACTACCATTCATGCCAAAATGGACACATCTAGGACCAACTCAATAGCCAAATGGAAGAACTCCACTCCACTCTCAAATAATTCATGACTCAATCCCAAGGTCCTTCCTCCTTTGAAATAAACCCCCAAGTAGAATGTGTTGATTCTTGAAATCCTCTAAAATCTCATTCCAATTGTGACCCCCATCTTCCCAGAGTTGAGGTGAACAAATTTGATGGCTCAGATCCAACATCCTGGGTCACTTAGATGGAACACTATTTTTCTCTGTGTGGCATTCCTGATGACATGACCAAGATTCATTATGATTTTCTCTATTTGGATCCAGAATGATGGAAATGGTTTAAATGGCATCAAAATGCACGCCAAGGGTATTTTACTTGGACATGGTTTATTGTTGCGCTGTATGAATGCTTTTACAATGACATCCACCATTTAGGTCGTTTGAACAAGTTGAAACAATCTAGAAATGTGGAAGATTTTATCGCTACCTTTGAGCACTTGTATTTTTGAATGGAGGGTATGAGTGATTCCTTCTTCAGGGAAGGATTTATTAGTGGCCTCAAGGATGAAATACGAGACCATGTCCTCATGGGTTTCCCCCAGACTGGGTTGGAAGAAACTAACGCACCAAGGAGGCACAGCAAGTCATCCTTGCCAAAAAAAAAAAACTCACTTTTATTCCCCACCCTAGACCCCCCAATCCTTCCCCTCCAATCACTCCTCTCAAGGTACAAAAATTGACATGGGTGAAATGGTTTAACACCAACTCAAGGGTCTTTTTTATAATCATGATGAGAAATAATTTCCCAGACACAAGTGTAAAGAACAAAAACTTTTTATAGCCATTTTGGAGGATGTTTCTGATGAAGATGTTGAGGTTTCCCCTGAGGCAACACTACCCCAAATAGATGATATTATACTTCCCTATGATCCTCTTGAAGTTGAACCACTGATTTCGATGAATGCTTGGACTAGATTTTCTGCTCCCTAAACCTTCAAATTGATTGGTTACATTAATCATAGGAAATTCATCATCCTAGTTGATAGTGGAAAAACTCATAATTTCATTCATCACCACCTTTCCCAAGAAATCAATTGCTATATCATTGTTGTCAACAATTTTCAAATCATGATTGCCAATGGTACTTCCCTGAAATGTGGGGGGCATTGTGAAAATGTATGCCTACAAATTGGTCAATATAACTTGAAATCTCATATGTTTTCTATTGACATGGGTGGTTGTGACATTATGCTTGGTTCTGGATGGCTACACACTCTCAGCCACATAACCGTGGATTTTAAGGATTTAACCATGCAAGTCCAAAAGAAGGAAAACAATATAAATGATAAGGAATTACAATAGGTTCTTTGGAGATCATCACCTCCCGCCACATGGAAAAGTTAAAAAAAGGTCATTCTAGAATCATTTCTCAACTCCATTCCATTCAAGCAATTTAGACACCCTCAGTGCATCCCAACCTTCAATCTATCCTTTCCCAAACTTACATTGTTTTCCAAACTCCCTAGGTCCTTCCTCCCTCCCTTGGAGACCATGATAATTCCATTCCTTTAATCCTAGGAAATATTCCTCCCAATGTTCTCCCTTATCATCATCCATTTGCTAAAAAAAATGAAATTGATAATTTTTTCCAAGAATTTCTAGAAGTGAGCATTATCCATCTCGGTACCATCCCCTATTCTTCCCTTGTATTTAGGGTCCTCAAGAAGGAAGGCACATGGTGCATGTGTCTTGATTTTCTTTCCCTTGAAAATGTTACCATCAAGGACAAATTTCCCATTCCTATCATAGATGACGTTTTGGATGAACTTAGTGGGGCTCAATACTTTACCAAAATTTATCTCCATTCTGATTACCACTAGATCCATATGAAAGAGGAAGACATTCCCAATACCCCATTTTGCACTCATGTGGGCCACTATGAGTTCTTGGCCATGCCCTTTGGTCTTTGTAATCCCCCCTCCACTTTTCAAAGTCTCATGAATCATGTCTTTGGTCCTTTCCTATGCCACTTTGTGTTAGTTTTCTTTGATAATATTCACATCTATAGGGAAACGTGGCCAACCCATCTCACCCATGTGTATCAACTTATCCATCTCCTCTCCAAGCACAAAATTTTCCTCAAACAAAATTAATGTGATTTTGGTGTCTCTAAAGTTGAGTACCTAGTTCATATTGTTGGAAAGGATGGTGTAAGGGTGGATCCTAAGAAAATTGAAGCTATGTAGAATTGGCCTCACCCTAAAATTATTAAGATTTGACATGCTTTCATGGGTTTAACGAGCTATTTTCTCAAGTTTGTTCAGAATTATGGAAAAATTGTGGCTCTTCTAACAACTCTCCTTAAAAATAATTCTTTCAGTTGGACTCCAAAAACTGACCAATCCTTCCATGCCTTGAAAGAAGCTATGTGCACTACTCCTGTACTAGCCTCACCTGAATTCACCAAGACCTTTGTTATGCAATGTCATGCATCTAGGAGAGGAATCAGGGTAGTCCTCATGCAATATGGATGACCTTTGGATTTCACCAACAAAAATTTTTCGGAGTGACATTTGGGCCAATCAATCTATGAAAAGGAAATATTGGATATTTTGTATGTAGTGGATCCGTGGCACCTTTATCTATTGGAAAAACACTTCCAAATTAAAATGGATAATCAAAGACTTGATTACTTCCTGGAACAATGGATTCCATCCCTGGAGCAACAAAAATGGGTGACCAATCTATTTGGATATGATTACAAGATTATTTACAAGAAGGGAAAATAAAATGTGGTGTTTGATGTTCTTTCCAGAAAATATGAAGAAGAAGGTTCCCTCTTTTTCCTCTCATTCATTGTTTTTGATTGGCTTTAGGATGTTCACTAGGAATGGTTGCAAGACCCCAAAATTTCCATCCTAATCCAAAAACTGTAACAAGATCCCCAAACTACTCCAGGGTACTCATGGACAATGAAGAGTTATGCTTTAAAGGTCGCCAATATTCAAGCAAATAGTTAGCCTTTAAATACATGTCTCTCTTTGTGTTTCATGCTTCACCTATAACATGCCATTCAGGTTTTACCAAAACTTATGAATGGGTCAAATGTTCCTTTTTCTGGGATGGTATGAAACATGAAATATACTCCTTTGTGGTCGAATGTGATACATGCCAACACAATAAGGGCGAGACTATCAAACCTCTTGACACACTCCAACCGCTTCTGCTTCCACCTACTATTTGGACATATGTTTCTATGCATTTCATTGTTGGCTTACCCAAATAAGGAAATAATTTATTTAGGTGGTATTGGGTTGTCTTTCCAAATATGCTCATTTATGTGCTCTTAAACACCCATTCACAACATCCACAGTGGCTCACATTTTTATGGATAATATCTTCAAACTCCATATAATGCCTCATTCTATTGTTTCTGACTGTGATCCAATTTTTACTAGCAAATTTTGGGAAGAATTATTGAGGCTCCAGGGAAACCAATTGCATCTCAGGATAACCTATCATCCCCATACTGATGGCCAAACGAAATTAGTCAAAAAGTGTTTGGAAACATATTTGAGGTGTTTTTATTCTGATAGAAAACATCAGTGGGTTCAATGGTTATCCCTAGATGCATGGTGGTACAACACCTATTACCATATTTCCACTCACATGATTCCCTTTGGAGTAGTCTAAAGAAAGAAGCCACCATCGGTTCTCCCATACATGTCGGGTGTTTCCAAGGTTAAGGAGGTTGACTGTAATATTAAATCCTGCTTGACCATTCTTCGTAATCTCAAAGAAAATTTGGTCATGGCTCAAAACTACATGAATCAACAGGAAGACCAGGCTCGTTTGGAATGTCAATTTGTTGAAGGGGATGAGGTGTTTTTCTGTTTATAACCCTACAAGTATACTTCACTCAAATCCCATCAGTGTCAGAAACTTGCCCCCAAATTTTATGGTTCCTATACTATTCTCAAATGAGTAGGGCCAATGGCCTATCTGTGATATTTTCCGAGTCACTCCAAACTACATCCTATTTTTATGTCTCATGCCTGAAGAAAGTGGTTAGCACTAAGTTCCACACCTAGACCAATCTACCAGAGTTGTATGATGAATGTTCCATTTGGTTGCAGCCAAAAGAAGTATTGGACCACCATGAGTGTCATCTTCACCAGTGCACGATCCATGAAGTTTTAGTTCAATGGAAGGACACTCCACTAGAAGATGCCTCCTGGGAGACGATTACCATTTTGTAGTAATTTCCTCATGTTAATCCTTGAGGAAAAGACTCTTTTTAAAGGGGGAGGGCATGTTAGGGACCTAACCTCCCTAAAACATCATGTATGTAGAAAAATATATTTTCCATATAATAAAGGCCGACATTAGTTAATAAGACCTATTTAATAAATGTGAACAAGTCAATGTCAGAAGACCTAATAGAAGCTTTCGCTTCTAGAAAGATCTTCCTCTAGAATGTTCCTTAGAAGATAGAATTATAAATAAAAGTAGGAGGAATGATAAATATTTGTATTGATAATTATTGTAATAGAGCTCTGCTCTATTGGAGGTTTCCCCCTCGAAGAGGCAAGTGAACATTGATGTCTTTGAATAAAGGTATTATTTATGGTATTGATCTTGTCAATATCTTGTTGATCCATTGATATCTATTGAATATTTATGTTTCTACATATTTTATTACATATGATACCTTACAAGGTGAGGATGGTGAATATCCCATACGAGAAGGGGAAGAGGCGTTAGCTACAGAGGATGGTCTCATGTGGATATAGGTTGGAAAGTCTTTGAGTTCACTCAAGAAATGATGAGAGAAGATGGAGGTTTCCCCTCTTAGATCCACCCCCCTTACACATTTGTAATCAATAAGAAATAAAAATAGACAACGCGATGATATGAGTAGAAGAATATAGAGGATTAGAAGAAGGAAGAAGAGATGATATGAATGCAGAATAATACAAAGTAAACAATACTTCGCAAGGGAGAGTATTGGTACCAGGATCACCAACATTGAGTAATCAACCAAGAGGACATACTCCTAGATTGAGAATGGTGAATCAAGATACAACACCGAGGCTACCCTTGTTCCATGGGATGGGTAACGATGGTGCAAAGCAACATTGGTTCATGTGTGAATCTATATGGCATGTGAAGATGATCGCAGACAAAGCATTAAATATTGTGGAGTTGGAGACCACTTTCAAGGATAGATCCTTGACATGCTACATGGATTACAAGGAAACTGCACCAGCGAGATAGATGTGGTCCTTGAAAAAAATTAAGAGAGATATTCTTATAGATTTTTAGAAGCCTAAGTTAGAATCACAGTGCATTACTGAAATCAAAGAGATCAAGAAACAAATGAGAGAGACTGTGTGGGACTATGACCATCGATTCAAGATATTGTTAGATAGGATGAAATTATAGATTATTTATGTTGAACATAGGGAGTGGTTCATCATAGGTCTTCTTCCCCATATACAAGTTCCACTCACCCAACAAAATGTGACTACATAGGCAGAGGCGATGGAGACTGTGATGCGCTTGGAAGCTATGCGAGGAGGTGGAGAGAAACCAATGGGATTTTCACAAATGAAGTCCTAGCTTGCAAATATGAAAATGTGGTTGCAAGATATGGAAAAGATAAAGGTGTTGCATGAGAACATGTGGTGTACCAAATGCTGGTTAGAAGTTCATCATACGATTGAATTTCCTACATTGGGAAATTATTTGGAAACAGGTGCAATGAATCCATTTATGACTAGGCCTTATATTGAGTGGTGCAATATTTGGAGATAGCAGGGACATGTCTCACCCCACTACCCAACACTGGAGAAATGCCAAACGACTCACTATACTCCATTTTGTGAGTTCTGTAAATCCATGGGGCATGATGTGAACAACTTCCAGTCACATTAGTTGATGCAGGACCACACCCATGATGCTTTTTGGGTTCAGGAAAATGAAGGATGAGGAAGAAGAAGGACCACCCAATTGATTTAATTGTGGCGAGATGGGACACATATCAATATTATATACCAAAATGAGCACTCTTTGTGGGTATTTCTATAGTACCGAGCATGCAATGGAGGATTGTACCGACTTGTTGAAGAAGTAGGAAGAGAAGAAGGCACACTGCAACATGGTAACTACAAAATCACTTAGGAATCAAAAGAAGGATGAGGAAGTTGATGTGAAGGTGATAACTTGAGGTGGAGCCAAAACATGAATGGACTTGGAGCATTGAGAAATATCAGGCCATAGAATGGAGGGAAATATAAAAAAGGTGACACAAGCTCCTCCTAATTTTGATGCCGCACAATAGAAGCAATTATTGTGTGATGCACAAAGGGATCTAAAAGAAGAAAAATCACATGAATAGCTACATCATGTGACAAAAAGGTCGCTAGAGAAATCCTGGGTACATGAGGAAGTATAATGTTCCACATAGATATCGCTAGAACAAGCCTAAGCATGTGAAGAATTGTAGCATGCCACTCATAAGTCTTTGGAGGAAGCTTGTGTGATTGAAGAGATACAACACGATATGCAAAGGTCATTGGAATAATCCCATAGGCAGGAAGAAGTGTGATGGGATGAACAAAAGGAAACAAAGTAGCATGTGTGTGAAGAGATGAAGTGCATGGTACAAGAAGAATCACTACACGACATTGGTCGTGAAGAGAAAAAAAAAGATCAAGTAAGTAACTTTTTACACTATTGTTTGAAGTTGTTGAGTGATATTGATGCTACAAGAAAGTTGACACACATATTAACAAACTATATGGGGGAAGAAAGAAAAATTGTATTTATATTCACCCCTCTACCAGAAAGGGATGCATGCTTGGTCAATAAGAAAAAGCATATAGGAAGAAAATTCAATATGAAAGTTGAACTCAAAAGCTATGGGGTTGATGAAGTGAACATCCTACCAAAGAAATCATGGGAGTTGATGGATATATTGAACTTGGTATGGGCCCCCATTCAACTCAGGCTGGATAATCAGTACATAATCTATCCTATAGGCCAGCTGGAATAAGTTGAATTGAACATTGAAGGGGTGAAGGATAAGGTATATGTTTAGGTGATTGAGATCACAAATGACTCATATCACTACCTTTCACTACTTGGTATTGACTAGGTGTTCGAAAAAAATGTCGTATTAAAATTGAAGACGAGGTGGATGTCATTTGAGGTGGACACATTGTGCATGATCAAGCCATTAGATCTAAATGAAGGTGACAAATAAAACAAGTGTATGAATGAGAATTCACATAGATCTAGTATTGAAAACATATATCAAATCACAGAGCACAAAGAGGATCACATCAATCCCACAACAGATGGGGAACTAAGATGGAGGATTGTGAATTCATATGAAACTAATTAAGAAGATTCCATGGAGAGGTGGCAGAATAAGCTATATGAAATCTATACTCGAAGGTGTGCATGAATTACCACCATGACACATGAGGATGAATTTGGACCCTATTATTTTTACGGGATGGATTAGGTGGACACATTCATTGCTTGAATGAAACACATTCCCTTACTCCACCAGGTACATAACCTCGATATAGTCTTAGCAGGTATGCCCATGCAATGGTGGGAAACACATCAAGAACATATTTGTGAATGCGAAGATGTAGTGGAATCGATGAAGGAAAGGTTCATGCCAAGGGTTTATATCCACAAACACATGTGTTCATGTGAAAGGAGTTGTTTGGCCAAACAACAACTGAAATATATATCTGAGAACCAAGTGTACTCTACTGGTAGGAAGTTATTTCCATCCTATTCCTTCGACTTCCATAAAGCTAAAGGATGAGAAACATAGGCCTCAGTGTGAACCCAATGTATATTTGGGAAGCCAACAGATTCCCCCAGGTCTACCATGACCATTGAAGATCCTCCATGGAAAATACCAAGAAGCTGGATCCATGTGAATAAGTGTTACAACCCGCTAGGGGCTGATGCAAAAAAATAATATATGGGGTGCAGAGGTAAGGGTTCATAGTAACCATGCGTGGTGACCCTAAAGGATAAGACTACATACATGCGTAGAAAAATCAACATCACATTAAAATTTAGGTGGCGTAGACACTTTTGTGTAATAAATGTAAACACAGTCAACCACACACTCCCAAAGATTTAACATGTTTTGAGAATAAATCGATAATAAATGCCAAAATCAAGTCCAAATATTTTTCAAATTTGAAAACAGATTGTAGTTTAAATTCCACATGGATCGAAAAGGATAGAAATGAGCTGCATGGTATTGACGATAAGGTCTAGGCGATGGAGGCAACAAGGAAAATCAGTCCTTACCAACAACTGACTACAAGGAAGTGATGGGATAATAGGTGCAGTTATGTTTTGACTGTCCCCATGGTGCATGTTACTACTCTCAAGTCTATTAACAAGTAAGCACATTTATAAACAAATCGCCATATTGTACCAGTGTGTAAATATTATCTCATAGACATTAATACTGCCACATTCAGATCTAATGGTTACTATTTTAGTCTAAGTTCAGTTCCATATAGGTGGAAAGAAAAAAAAGAAGTTACCAAGTGAAGGGAAAGTGCAAATCAGATGAGTCTGACCCTGTATTTTCATTCCTCCATCTAGAGACTCGATAATACCAAGGCACCTAGTGATTGCAGCCACTAATGGCTTCTTCCAACAAGTTGCAAGACCATAACAAACATAAGGTTGTGAGGGACATAGAAATATTGAAGCCAACAATACCCACTATTGTTAGTTTCATGGGCTTCCAGATTGGGAAGGTTTAGGAAATTTTCTTCACTGACTATGATGAATGATATCCAATTTAGTTCCCAGTGGTCTTCTTTCCCAACTATGCATAAGAAATTATGAGTGTAGATGGGTAACTACTGGTACTCACATAAGAATGGGCCAATCCACTTTAGCAGGCTCACGTCCTAGTGTTAGTAGAATTCCCTCACTTTGGCCATGGTACGTCTGTTACGTCCTGCGTCCACTTTCTACCTACTCTTCTCCATAATGACCATCTCTGGCTAAAAAACAAATACCCAGTAAATGCAATTCAGTTCCCAAAGGTCTTCTTCCCCAAATATGCATAGGAAATTATGAGTGTGGATGGGTAACTACTGGTACTCACATAAAAATGGGCCAATCCACTTCAACAGGTTGGCGTCCTGACGTTGGTAGAGTTCCCTCACTTTGGCCATGGTACGTCCATTACAACCTGCGTTCACTTTCTACTTACTCATCTGCACAACGACCATCTCTGGCTAAACAAAAAATACCCAGTTGATGCAGATACCATACATCGGGTTACCAGTTTTTTGATACATGGAGAGGAACCAAAAAAACCTTTGAGAGCCAAATATGCAACACACAATGAAATTTATGAAAAGTGAGATACACATTGAGGGACTTGCTAGGTGGTGATTGCAGATATTAATGATTGATGTGTCTGTTTTTCCACCCAACTACTAGCATGTACATTATTGAGGAAATGCCAAAAATATGAATTCCCACTTGGTGTCGTTATATTTTTTGAACAATGTGTTGGAGGTGTTCAAATGACATGGTAATGCTACATCCTTAATGAATTTATCGAAGACTTCTTGGAAGCTCAAAACTTCAGTAAGGATTTCCACTACAATTGGGTTATTCTACTTCTCATGATTCTCTGGAGACC
>SNQJ01S0020504.1:0-32684 GCA_010110895.2 Picea sitchensis | reverse complement strand
AAGTTTTATTATCTCTCATATATTCTTGGGTGGAAGGAAGGAGAAAGGATGGAGAGTTCAAATATCTCTTGATATTGGAGGATTGTATATTCCTCTTGGAGGTTTATCCCTCCCTTTACATTTGGAAGCTGTAGCTACCTTTGGAAGTGATTACTTCCCTGGAACAATAACTATTGATTATTTCTCATATATTGTGCATGGTGTATTGTGGTGTATTGGTGTAAATATTATACTACTGTTCATTTCTCATTGGATATAGTTGAATGGTTTAAGTATAAGTTGAAAAAGGTTTTAAATTGTACTTGATACTGATTCACCCCCGTCTATCAATAAAATCTTCGTCTGGAATGAAAAAGCATGATGACACATGGAATTGGTATGACTCAAAGACAAGAGGATTACCCAACTGTAAGACGAGACACAAATAGATGCCATGTTAAAGGGCGATAATAAATTCCATAATAGATTCCAAAAAACTTGACCCACTTCAATTACCCCCCCCATCTAGGTAGATGAGTACCTATTTCTTTTTTAATGAGCTTGGGGAGGATAACAGATTCTTGGTATAGCTCATCCTTTAGATGATTCCCTCGACATATTTTTAGTGAACCTGAGGAAGGAGGGGTTCAATCCCAGATGGGTCCTGGATATTGGAATCACATAGGTCCTTCGATGCATAATTTTATGAGTTAAAAGAAGTTAAAATCGATGGTTTTTCACGTTTAGAGAGTCTAAAAAGAAATTAAAGAAGACTCCATGGATGAATGTTTCGTAAATTTAGTCTCCCAATCCAGAAAAATGTGTAAAACAATAAAGGGGCAAACTCTTATAATCATGCTTGACTAGAGTTTTCCTTTTTCGTAATTAGTCTCACGAGGCATAAAAAGAGATAAAATACCACTCGAAAGACTCCCTTTCAAACCTTTTAACAAGTGTGAAAGGAATCAATTTCACTTGACAATATTTTCATGTTTAGGGAGTCTGAAAAGAGCTTAAAGGAAAATCCAAAGAGTTCCTTTTTCAAATAACTTTTACGAGTCTGAAAAAGAGATAAAAGTGTGCTCGATAACCTATACTCATGTATTAAAGAGCACAAGAAATAATAAATACTGATATTGGAAATTCTCAGCGTAATGTCTAAAGGTTTCGACCAAGACACATGGATATTTGGTACTTTTCCCCCATCTTCCGTGATGGAAGCTAGTGGATTTTCTCTAGCATGATGTCTAGAGGCTGGAGATATTCCCCCCCAATCTTTGTTTCATCCACCGACTCTTCTCCTAACACAAATTTTTATACCCAATAGACTCTTGGTTACTAATAGGAAAATGTTCACCAGAGGAAGAAATCAAATCAATTGACATAGGTGGATGAAATGAAGGTTAATTTATGAGATTTAATGAAAGACTCGACTCAACATTTATGATATCTAACGAAAGACTCGACTCAATATTTACGAGATATAGCAAAATAATCAACTCAATGGGAGAGGTGGTTGTTTCATTTTTCAACGAGCTTGACACATGAAAATAACTTTTCTCATGACCTCTGGGTTCGATTCCCAAACCTCTATTTTATTTTTTAACAATCTTGTCACAAAGAAGAAAACTATTCTCGCAAGGTAGGTTTCATTTTTACACAAGCTTGAAACTAGAAACTATGCTTGAGGCCCTCTGTTTCATTTTTTAATGAGATTGAAACAGGATCAGGAAATCTACTCGAACTTGGTTTCTTTTTTTAACAAGCTTGAAATCAAAAAATAAACTATGATAAGAACCTCTACTTGATCATGTCTTCCAATAGGACCATGCTCTAGAAGGAATACATGTCAAGGGACAAACCTCAATCATGGCTTCCAAGATATCTTCACTATATGGAAAAACCACACTCTGGAAGTAATACATGTCGAGGGCCAAGATAAGGGTAGGGAGATCAGGCTCTAATAGCCATATCGAAGAGATTACCATGTGAACTATCAGATATAAATCAGAAGAAGGGAGAGATTCCTTCTCATTCAGATTTGAATGCATGGGACATGTTTCCACATAATTGAATTGTGGTGGGGCGGATGTTGATTGCATATAAGGACCGTTTAGGGAAGTTGGATGGTTGAACATTGTGAGGGAAACACACCACTAGAAAGAGGGTGGACACAAAATCCTTCATTGCATAAACATAGTCTCGTTCGAGGAGAAAATTAAAATACAAGAGGTCCTAGAATTCCATCACATCAATACACACAATTTTCCTTCTTAAAGTAACAAGAAATTGAGGAAGGATACCTAAAGGTTGACTAGCCCTTCTGTTAAAAGCCAACATATTCCGAGTCACCAACAAAAGATGAGGAGAACCTAAAACTTTTCAAGCAATGGAGGATATAGTACTAACTAATGCACATTTATTGACAATAGTATGATGAATGTCCCTACCAAAAACCTGCACAGATATTTGGAAAGGTATATAGGATGGGAGAAGAGGTTCCGACAGTGCGCCCCAATCTAAAATAATAGCCTCATTACTCAGAGGGGGTTTTGTTGGAACAAGATAAGTTCCCCCTTGTCCAAAAGAATATTTAGAAACAATAAAGACCTGAGAGACATCCTCACTCTTCCTAGGAGGAGTGGGATTGACCTATGGTGGTATTGGATCGACCACTTTAACTTCACTCTCCAAGGGGAGAGTGGAATGAAGCACTTGGAGCATTTACATTCACCAGAATGGAAAACAACCAGACTGACAACCAAATAGTGAGTCTGAGAAGAGTCAAAGTAGTGATACAAGGAGGACCAACGTGTCCCACAGAAGGAGAAACAAACGATATCCCAAGAAAATGGGTTTCTTTATTGGTAGTTCCAGGAACTAAAGCCATAGACATAGACTCAACCCTAAGGGATTCTAGGGAAAACAAGTAGCACACATTAAAAAATCTAGGAAGAAAACCAAACAAACAAACCTTTTCACAATGAACGCACTAGTTGGTGATGAAATCCAATGTCACATGATCAATATGAAAAAGGGGTTGAGATAGAGCGGTTGGATTAGTTACATTGAAGACATTCTTGATAGACTTACACCTTGGTGAAATTTCCCTCACGGTCTATCCATGGGTTACCCTCCAAGGAGCCCAATTGAATTTGACCAACTTCTGACCAAGGTACAATAAAGACTCCCCTTTTCCATCACCTTGTGTATGAAACCTAAAGATATAGGCCACTAAGGTTACTAACTCACATTCAACCTTCAGGTGGGTACAGTTGACAGTCATGATCGAACGTATGGGTAGGATATCAAGTCTGAAAGTATTCTATAGGACTAAAGTAAAGAGTATCGATAAACTCCAGAGGACCCCAAATGGATTCTAGATTCACGAAGCTTCGAGACCAAATTAAAAAAAAACAATTCTCAGGAAGAACCCCCAATATACAATTGTTCCTCTAAGATTGTTTAAGCCTCATAGGGGTAACATTCATTTCTCTCCCGCATGAGACCTCATGTTTAACCCCTGTGTGAGAGGGGCTTTCGTTCTTACCTTACCTCGAGGTCGCCACCTTCACTATACTCGTGCTTTTTTTGGTTGCTCTGGTTATTATTGCCTCCGTTTTTCTTGGCCTTTGGAAGAATAATGGTGCTCGTTAGATTTATGGATTTTTCCTTACAGGTATGTTGGATCTTATCTCTCCATTCATGAACTACAACTCTGCTCTGAATAAAATCATTGTGTTGGCTCTTAGATTTTTCTTATAGAGTGTGTTTTCTTTACAAAGATTACAGTGGATGTATGTGGGAATTCTCGTTGTGCAAATTACATTTAAATGGGGTTTCTTCCTATTGGCATTTAAACATTTCAAGATGGGAAATTTGTTTGGAATTCCATTATGTTTGAAGTTGTGGTTGTGTTGCGCCCATAATGAATGTTGCTTATGATGGTATTACTGTGGGAAAATGATTATGATGAATACATTCAGTTTCACTCATTTATTTTGATTAAATTTCGAAGGGTTTTCTCTATGAAATAAAAGAACAATTACTTTTTGTGATTATTGTGTAATGCCTCTCCCTCTACCCAGTCCTTGGAATATTTTCGGCCCTTCGTATTATCATTCCACTGTTTGAAAATATAATGGAGACCTGTGTATTTTCCTTGCGGCCACTTTATGAGGTCTGCGGATTTTTTTTTTTTGGAAGAACTGTCTTTTTTGTTTTTCTTTGTAGCCCCCATTTCAAAATGTTTCGCCCATGTGCCTGCTCATGCCTCATTTTTTTTTTATCCTATATATGGAAAGTTAGTAAATTTGAACTCTGGTTTTGATTTTGTTTATTGTGTTGACCCGACAGTGGGAAATATTGGTTATATCCCTGAAGTCTTGGCTCATTTGTTATTTATCTATATGGGTTTGGTCGATTTTGAAGTTATATGGTTTTGAAAAAAAAAACTGATGACTACTAGTTTCGCATTGAGGTTTCAAACCCAGTCCCTCTATGTAGAAAGTATTGGGGTTGTGATATAAATTTTATATAATGAAAGGATGATGGATTTATGTTTGTTTTCTTAGCCTCTCATGTTGTCTTGAGGCAAGCTGGTTTCAAATGACTTTGTAAACAATCTCCTACAAAACATTTTGCTAGTTTAAATGGAAATCTAAAAAAAGGGGGGGGGGGATTGAAAATTGTAAAGTTTGACAATTATGAAATTTTCATTGGGTTTTATATTGAGCACTAAAAATTTCTATGTCTTGTATTTAAATTATTAACAAAGATTTTTTTTGGAAAATGATGACAATGTCGATTTTTTGATAAATGTTATTTCATGTAATAGAACAATAATCATCTCATTCTCATTCATTATCTCACTTTCCTCTCATTATATGCCCACCACCTTCCTAATAGCATTTAATTTATCCCATGTTCCATTATTATGAATTTCATTTAAAAAAAAGAAAGGATTAAAAGGAAAAGAAAGGGACTAGATGATGACAGGGGTTGGAAGTTTGGATATGGAAATATTGTTGCCTTTGCATTTTCTTGAACAATATTCATTTGTTGGTTCCCATCCATGCTACCATTTTTCTCTCATTACAAATCCACCATCTTCTCAATATCCCTATCACTCCCTGTTCAAATGAAAATTGATTATTGATTTTAAAAATATGATGGATGGATGGATTGCATGTGATTTTGTTGTGAATGATACAGCCAACATTTTTATTTATTTGGGTAAGAGTATTGATGCATGGATATTGGATATTGGTTCAGGATGAGTTTCTTTAGTAGAGGCAACAATGACAGAGGTGAAAATAGAGGCAGAGGAAATAATTGGAAAAGAGGCCATAGAAGGCCACTATTTTTTATACATTTTGACATTGATCCACAAGAACTTAATAAAATTTTCCAATATGGGTTTTTTAATGTAGTTGGTCAAGGAATTCTACAACCTATACCTGATAGGCCTCCTTTATAGCCACTTCAAAATTTGTCTAGTATCCACGCCCCCCCTCATGTGTCTATGCAGCCAAAACCACCTGTGAAAGATGGTTGGCAAGAAATTGTTCATCATTCAATATCTCACCACCATGGTTGGCCTATTGTGTCGTTTCCATTACCCCCTCCTCCACCGCCAATCAACCCAAATGCCGAAGTTGATCATGTTGCCTCGCCAGTACAGTCCTCTCATGCAAGCAAAAGGATAAAAACTGATGTTTCTAAGCCAGAGCTAGATAAGTTAAAATGAGTGGCCAATCCCTCCAAGTCCTCCAAATATTCTTCTGAATCTCTCATATAATTAGTGATGTCCGCCCACAAGGTCCTAATCAGCTAGAAACTGTTGCACAAGATAAATAAGAAATGAGATCAAAAGAGGGTAGGAGTGAAAAGAGGAAAAATGACTCTCACAACAAATATGGTTTTTAATCCTATTGAGGATATTTTCTTTTGAGGACAGTCTTTTTATTTGATATGACAGTATTTTGGACAACAAATAAATATTTAGACAAAGTTTTGGACAACATCGATATATTGCTATTTTTGGATATAGCTGTGTTCTATTTTGTTGATATTAAAATATTTGATTATTAATATGAGGATGGGAGTTACAGGACGTATGTTTGAATCAAATTTTTGGGGTATTATACTTCATGTTTTGAAAATTGGAGTGACAAGGGGTCCTACCTATTTAGTTATTATTTAAATAGACCCTTATTTTTATATTATTAATTATTTGTCTCAACAAATTAGCTAATCTAATTAATCTTAACAAAAGGAAGGTAGTTGAAATACCATAACTAATTGACAAAGAATAAAAGTTCAATCAAATGAAGAGACAATCAGTAAGATATAATAGGGGGATAATTTCTACTATAAGGGTCTTATTGAAGGAAACATGATTCAAAATTGAATCATATTTTCCAACAACTTGTCTTTAAATGTGTATAATTTATATTTGGCAGACTGTGTGTTCTTATTTGTTTATGGATTAAATTTCATGAATGATAAATAATATTTTGCACAGTCAAGTGACAACATTTTGTGGTGAGATGATCCAGATCTTTAGCTTCAATTTTATTTTGTTGTCAGAGTCTTTTTGTATGGTTCCCATCAGAGGCTTCTAAATGTCACTTTGGTCCCTACCCTCGCAGGGGTTTGTAAAGAGAATTCAACCTTGTATCTCAGACTGAAATCAATATAAAAATCAGATTTCTGATTTTAGTATTACATGTGTATCTTAATGATGTGGTTCATATTTTTCTTTTATCTTTGTATCTTGCCCATATGCACACCTATGTAAATTATTTCTTATTTTTTGTATTTTGCACAGTTACATGTAATATATAAAACCAACCTTGGTCCCTCGTACTTAATACCCGTGGATTAAGTGATTTTTTTTATTTTTATTTTAAGGCTATAAACCCCAGGTAACATTCCCAATTATCTTTCCTTAGCCCAACAAGACCTAAAAATGATTGAGTAAGGTTCCTCATACTTTTTTCTCAACAAGTGAGACTACATATTGAGAATGATACTAAGTATAAGAGTGGATACTTACCACTGAGAGAGGAAACAACTATGTTGCACATGAAGAAATGTTCTTTTAGACTAAAACGTGGATATCTTGAGCATACAGACTTGGATTTTGAATCTAAAAAATGCGTGATGAAGTTGAGACTAGGGGATATTCTATGAGATTATAATCGTTTAAAATTTCCTTCTTCTGATAAAAAAAATATTTTATTATTCCAGAGAGAGGAAAATCAAGGTAACCACATTTTTTATGAACAACCACAAAATGTCCACCTTGGAAAGAATCCCCCCTTAGTGAAAAGCAAGCCTTCATCAAGTTATTCAAGGAATATAAAGATATGTTTTCTTGGACTTATGATGAACTCAAGAAATATGATATCAAGATCATCCAACACATTATCCCCATGAAGCCTCAAACAAATCCTTTTCAACAAAAATTAAGGAAGATGTATCCAATATTGGAACCTCAGGTAAAGGATATAAACTAAATAATCCCTTGGCAATGATAATTATTTTTCTAGTTAGGCACACCTACTGGAAAGATAATCTTGTACATTAAGGAAAAATAATGGAGATATTAGGCTCTATATTGATTTGAGAAATTTGAATAAGGCTTCAAAAAAGGACAATTACCATGTATCATCCATGGAGAAAATTTTACAATATGTCTCTGGTGATGAAATGCTATTATTATTAGATGGATTTTCTGGCTATAACTAGGTGTTGGTTTCCCATGATGACCAATTGAAAACATCCTTCCAAACCAAATGGGGAACTTACGCCTATAATAAAATTCCATTCAAACTAATAAATGCAAGAGAAGATATTCAAAGAGCCATGGACATTGCATTTAGAGGACTGATTGGTAACTGTGTGGTGGTATATCGAAATGATGTCACCATTTTCTCCAATGGTAAAAGAGACCATGTGTCTCATTTGAGAAATATATTCAATAGATGCAGAAGGCATGGAATTTCTCTAAATCCAAAGAAGTCAATTTTTGCAGTCGATGAAGGAAAAATGTTAGGATTTGTTGTGTCTAAGGATGGTATCATGATTGAACCTGAAAGAACTAAAGGGATCTCAAATATCCCATATCTCCACAATAAAAACTCCATGCAATATTTTCTTTGGAAAATAAATTTTGTGAAGAGGTTTGTTCCAAGTTTTGTAGAAAATGTTAAGCCTCTCCAAAATATGATAAAGAAGAATGATGATTTTAAATGGGGCCCCAAAGAAAAGGAATCCTTCACCAATATTATAGAAGAGATAGCTAGAGCCTCGACATTAATGAGTCCAAACTTTTGCAAGGATTTCATATTGTATACCTTTTCTTGAGATATTGTGTTTGCAACATTCCTCACTTGGAAAAATGATGAAGTGAATTCCCAATTTCCTTTATGAGTTCTAGGATGCAAGAAGCAGAACTGGATTATGCAAAAGTAGATAAAAAAGCCTATGCAATTTTTAATATAGTCAAACATTTCAAACCATACCTACTCAAATCAAGTACCAAAGTGATAGTACCCTATCCTGCTGTGAGAAACCTATTGGTGTAGAGAGATTTGGGAGACAAAAGATCCAACCAGATGAGATATTTACAAGAGTATGATCTGTATATAAGGCCTGCAAATATTTTAAAAGGACAAGGACTCTGCAATATATAAACTAAATCAACATAAGATAACATTGATGAAGATGAGTTATATGAGGATCAAAGTCTCCTAGAGAAATAATTTTGTTACATCTCTGTCAATAATGATCCATGGTATTATGAAATGAAGTACTATTTGGCTAATGGATCATCTCCACAATATATGGACTCCAAAAGGAAGATATATATTAGAGTCAAGTCAACTCAATATCACCTTGCTCAGGGGATATTATTTAGAAAGAACTATGATGGTGTTCTCTTGAGATGTTTGGAAAATGATGATGCAAATACGGTCCTATATGAATTGCATGATGGTTCAGCTAGAGAACACTTTGGGGGAGACACCATAGCACACAAAATCATTAAATAAGGTTACTATTGTCCTATATTATTCAAGGATTCACATGCATATGAAAGGATATGTAAATAATTCAAAAAGTCAAATGGAAGAGACAATAAACCTACTTTACCTCTGCAAACAATTTCAATTGAACGCCCATTTCAACAATGGGGTTTGGATGTGATTGGAGAGGTCAATCCTAACTCTTCTAAACTACACAAGTACATCCTAAATGTAATTTATTATTTCACCAGGTGGACTAAAGCAATTCCTCTCAAGGTTGTGAATGAAAATAAGGTGATATATTTCCTTGAATCCCATATCATAACCATATTTGGTATCCCAGATTCACTAGTATTTGACAATGCCAAATATTTTTCTTCATTAAAATTGACTGAATATGAACTTGAAAAGAACATCAAAACTAAATATTCATCTAATTACTATCCTCAGGGTAATGGGATAGCATAATACACAAATAAAACTCTGATCAAAATTATGAAAAGGACTGTCACATAAAACCAAAGGAATTTACATTTATCCCTCCCCAATGCCCTATGGGCTGACAAAGTAACACCTAATACTTCCCTAGGAATTTATCCTTTCTTTTTAGTATATGGACATAAAGATATTTTACCTTTTCATACTTTCCTACCTTCACTACAACTAGCTCAATCCATCCAAGACAAGAAGTGCCCAATAATGCAACTAAGACTAAACATGCTCCTTAAATTAGAAGAATAAAGAGAGAAATATAAAGGAAATTAATGAAACATCAAGAACTGATCAAAAGGTTGTTCCATAAAACCTCTATGGGTAATAACTATTTTCAAGAAGGTGATCTAGTTCTTAAATGGGACAAGGCCAATGAGATGAAAGGAAAGCACACCAAATTCCAGAAATCGCGCTAGGCCCATGTCAAATTCACGAGAAAATTGGGTTAGGAAATTTAAGACTTAAGAAATTAGAGGGAGACATGTAGGATATCCCTTTCAATGGTCAAAGGCTTAAAATATACTTCTAATCACCCTTGGTGATATAATTGTACATACTAGGTTTCTGTATTGTCTGCATTTTCCTTTTGAGTTTTGCAAATTCTCTTAGAATAAAGCTCTTCTTTTATTTTATGATTTTCTCTACTGTTTGATTTTAAATAAAGTCTCCGCTGATGAATTTTCACTATCCATGCCCAATTTTTGACAGGAAATTGGGATTGTATAATAAAATTAAATATTTTCTCCTATGTGAGTATCTTTTCAAGTATCCAGAAGTGAGAGCATTTCCTTGCATCATTTCCCTATGTTCACAAAACCCAGAATATGGTTATACTGAAAATGAGTAACTAGTTTAGATCTATTTTGAAGAGAAACCCTCAGGTTATTGACATAAATATTGCTACTCCTAATTGAATATTGTTTTCATATATGTGATCACTCTCATATTGAGCTTAATGGTTTTCAAAAGGTTGAGGAAAGGTGATGACAACATATGTATTCTAGATAATTTGTTTGAGATTTTTCTACTGCACATAAATCTAAAGATCATATCAGAATCTCCCCAGAATGGAACCATAAGGACAAGGTATTGAATCCGGATAGCATATCAAAGAAACTCTTGTATTGCCCTGCTCTCTAAAACACCCATATTGCAAAAGAAATACATAGATTACAAATCTTTAAGGGTGAATGAAAAAGCATAATGAAAAGGAAGTTGAAAGAACTATAAATTTGTGTGGGAAGAACAATTAAACCCGTCGGGGCTATGGATGCTCATTGGAAACAGGGCTATGCTTATACGATACCAAGGAAACTTCTTCAGGGTTATGGATGTTCATTGTAAGTGAAGCAATGTGAGGAAAAGAGAGATGAAGAAAACACATTAGTCTATAGAAAGTCGATATAAATCCTTTGTGATTTTTTACTCTCCTAATATTTCTTTGTATGAAGTATGTAAATAAATCAACCCCTTAACATTTCACAGGAATTATTCAAGAGATCATCTTAGCTATACCGCTTTCTCATTTTTTAGTAAAATCTTAACGATGTGGGATCCATGGTGCAGACAGACCTGAAAAAATTTCATATTGGAAAAGGAATGAAGTAATATAATCTAGAGGTGTATCTAAAATAAGAGATAATTGGATCTTCCCAATAATTCATCATTTGTTGTTCCCCCACAGCTACCCACTAAAATTCTCTAAATTAGAGAGAACTTCAGTGGGTACTCCCTATCAAAATTTTAGCAAGGTACTTTATCACTACCAACTTGGTTTGATACTAACATAGGAAAACTACTATTTTTCTAATGCAGTCTTAATCTTGACCCAACAAGCAACTGTAAAAATAAGAGATCTGGTGCTTTTCTGCTCTATGTTAATTAGCCCTTTGTTCAAAGAGACCAACTTATAAGTCATGCTAAATCCTAGTAAAAGTATTCACCTAATGACCAAGTTTGAGGGTTTTCAGACCATTATCCATCATAAAATTTCTCCTCGTAATGAAATAATGCATAACTTCAATTCCTCTTCTAATAGATCCTTTCCGATAATACTACTAGGAAGCATTTTATTAAAGTCTTCACTGTCCGAAGCGTTTTTCACCTTGTACACTCAAATTCGATGGATTATTTCCGATAGAATTATTTACAATAGCAATACAACCTGGCTACACCATAGAATGCTTTCCCTATGTATACATGTCGATTAATTACTAGTATCCAAAATCTAGTGTGCATGGTAATAATTAAGTGTGTCGGAGTGGGCCCTTCATATAAACAACATCATTACATGGAAGATAGAAATTGGTTGATTAATATAGCTTTCTTCAAATGACTTAACCTCCCCGTGAGTAACACTCTCTCCTCACAACTAAGATTTCAAGAATGGAATATTCCCTCAATACCTTTCTCATCGAAACAAGAAAATAACATAACTCTCCCTCTTCGATGACAATCCTCTCCGATGGAAATCCTATCCAATAGCACCATCATAATGTTATCTATCAGATTTGGAATTTTAGCTTAACATTCTCCTTCTATGGAAATCCTTTTCGACAACACCATCAAAAACCTTTCTGTCAGAGTCAAATTTTCAACTTAACTCTCCTCTCCAATGGATGCCCTTTCCAATAGTGCATCAATGAAAAATGTGAAATTAATAAGCTTGGAATGTTTTATAATGTCTCTTCCCTGGCTCATTTCCAAATGAAAAAATGGAATATTCCCTTGATACCTTCCCATCGGAATGAAGATCAATCATACACATTCTCCAGTCCAATGGAAGCTCCTTCCGATAACACTATTGGGGAAAAAATTTCAGGTTCGATCTCCTGACTGTTACACATTCGATACATGGATATAAGGAGATATGTACCTCCAAAAACATTAATGAGAGTGTAGTACTTGACCTAGGAATGATTTTTCTCCCATATGAACATTAATTACAATAGGTTTAGGGAAAATAAAAAACACATTAAAATTTCTTAACCCTAAATAAAGCCCCATTCATATTATGCAAACTTATAAAAAAATTTATGTGCATACAGTGAATCCGAGTTAATATCAGATTTATTTAGAATCCTAGGATGACATGTATGTTGGTAAATTGATTTTCGTTATTCATACTATTATATTAAGATAGTAGACTTATGTTGGTTTTCCTCTATCGCAAAAATCTAGAACACACTATGCCGTGACCAGAAACTAGGAAAGAAAATAACCTCATGACGAATATACTAGAACCTAGCAATAGACACCAATTACCACAATGGGGTGATCCATTTTCCCCAGTATGATGAAATTTATAGAATCTTCAACACTGGAGACTTCTCACTTGAGTATGAGGACTTAGACATTTACCAGAATATTAAGAAAAGTTGCATTCACCTTATAGCTTCCCGCCCAATGTTGTTTCCTTACAATGACATAGCAAGAACGTTCTTGGTGCATCTTGACAAATAAACATATGCAATCACAAGTAAAGCAAAGTTAAAGATAGCCTCTCTAAGGAAAGAAAACATAAGACTCTGATACCACCTTCTAGGACCTATGGTTTACTTAAATGAGCCATTTTTTAGGAAATTCAATAAGGACCAAAAAGATTTTGAAGATATGATGGAATATTGGTGGTGCAATGAAGAAATAAAGTTCATGGAAAGGGAACTATTGATCCCTTCCCAGGAACTAAGAAACTATACAAAATGTTGAATACCATGATCTGCAGATTATGTGGTGAAGAGAATAGAACCCGCTTTCGAATGGAATAACTACCGATGGCATATACAGTAGTCAATACTAGGACAATATTCAACTGGGAAAACATAATAGTCTTTAACATCTTCTAGAAAGTCCAAGAAGCACCAGGTATGAAAAAACCTAGATTATATATATGTCTTCATACCTCATAGATGAAATATTTTCTACAATACACTTTCATGCTTTTGGATGGAACTGGGACTCTAGTTAGCCACCTATCCATGTCTATTGTTCTAAGTTATGAGATTCCAATTAGAAGAAGTACATTTATGACATGTAATATTATTTCCTTGCTCCCCTACACACCATAATTTTTGGGAACACAGCCTATAAAATATCAAAGGAATCCATGGACACGTTGAAATACATTGCATATTGGTATATGGACAAGTATTATACCTATATTAGAGTATATTGGAACTCCAAATACCCACATATCCTACCTAAATATGTCCCCAATAGGCTGCTAATTCAGGAGTTTGCTTACCAAAAAATAGCAAATGACATAACCTCTTTCCTTCTAGGTAATAGAAAGAAGATCCAACCCACATTACGTGTCAACATAGGAAGGTACACATTATTAAATGAACCTCATGCTAGGAAAGAAGTTGAAGCCCTACAAGATATATGCTTCTGTATAAGAGAACCCAGAGGGAATGATCCAAAATACATAACACTCAGTCATGTCAAAGTTGTTGGCCTTACTCACCCTGTAATCCATGTAGTGAACTATGTAGAGGAGATATTCAAGGAGGTATCATTTTTTGAAGAAGTACTACATATGCTACTAGATGATGTGGCCAAAGTGAAGCTTCTAATGGAGAAAGAAAAAAATAGAAAAATAACTCGGAAACAGTTCCTATTACTTCTAGATAAGGACCAAGAAAAACTAGAAGCAAAGGAACAAGAAGAAGAAAAAAACCACAAGAAGGACACGAGAAGGAATTGGATGTAGAAGTAGGGTACTGAAGAAAGAAAACATAATTAGAAAAGGATAGGAAGAGGGGCCAAGGTGATATCAAATATAAGAAGAAAGATGATGACAAGAAGAAACCTAAGTTGAACAAAAGGAAGGAATCCTTACATAAGATTGATGTAGAAAATAAGGTAAAGGAAAAAAAAAAGGCAAAGGAAGAAAAGTAGGAAAAAACTAAGAATGATGCAAAACAGAAAAACAAAGTTCAAGAGGAGAGATAGAGATTGGATGCAGAAGAAGAGAAAATAAAAAATAAAGAAGAAGAAGAGAAGCACAAGGTTATTGAGGCTGAGACAAAAAGGAATGTCGATGAAGAAGAATAAAAACAAAGAAAAAGGAAACCAAATGAGGCTACACATAGTCTAGAAACCTTGAGTGTGGGAATAGTTGGCATTCCCCCCAGGAATGTACCCCCCTAATGGAGATACCTGGAAATTTTTTCTTTTCCTCACAGGTAATCGAATTAGATGAATCTATAGTGGCAGTGAGATAATATTACTATAATAAAAAAACCATATGGATAAAAAGGAGGCCAAGAAAAAGGAAAAGCAAGGAGACCACTCTTAGCCAGGGGTCAACCAAAATAAACATTGAATGGAAGGAAGGATTGAACCCTAAAGAAAATTCCATACAAACTTCCTTTGCTCTTAATGTATTTGCAGGGGAAAATGCCATATTTGTATATGAGATAGCTGCAACATTGGAAACTTCACTGGCCAAAGTTGCTAAACTATACAGAGTGTTAAATACACATAGAGATGAAATCACTGATGAATTTGAGAAGGAATCTAGTATTGTAGAGAATCTCCACAAAGAGGAAATGGAAATGGTTTTGTGAATCCAAAAGGAAGAAATGAATGAAAAATTGAGAAGAGAATCCACACAACTAAGAATTTGCATAGAGAAGAATTAGACATCCTCAAACTGGAACGTTATAAAGAGACAGAACAACTGAAAAACAATTATCTACATGAGTTGACCAACTTTCACAAAAAACACATTGTCTGCATGAAATTGGAGACTGAGGTTCTCGTAGGTTACCAACAAAGGTATCGATGTAGTCTAGTTTCACTGACATTTTCAACCTTTCGCAAGGGAAGGATGTCTCACTGAAGAACTAGAGAGACTTGTAAGATACAGTGAGTTAAAGTGGACATACCATCAAGCGCATCACATTACAATATACTTCCATACTTAAAGGTAAATATATTGTAAAATTGGAAGGATTAGACCAGTAAAAGAATTAAACAATCCATTTTGTGCAACATCAAAGTAAATGCATAAATTATAGAATTTGTTTAAATAGAAACATAGCTAGCAATTATGCATAAAAAAAAATATTACATAGGAAAGAAACCATGCATTCATTCACATATTGACAAATTTTTGGGTTCCCGAATAGTCCAACATATATTATCTTATCCCAGCTGATCATACATGGAATACATTCCTTGCTATAAAGAATTATACAAATGAATCAGTAATGAGGTACTTGATCTTGACTCTAAAACTCTAAGCAGTTGCATTTCTTCTCAATAATGTTCAATAACAAGAAAAAATCAAAACCCCACAACAATAGGACAACAACAACAAAACAATGGAAAATTAGGAACAAAAACTTAGGACAAAATCCTAACCCATTACATAACTCCATGCTTTATAAATTTTTCGAGAGGCTTATTAGCTTCTTGTTTCCGCTGCTACACTTTATTAATTCCACGTCCTTCTGACATGCGCTTGAATTTTCTAGATCTTTCCACTTCTTTTCCTAGTTGACTCATCACTCTTTTTCCTTTTTAGCGTAGTGGAAGTTAGCTTTTTGCCACTTGGATCCACTTCGAGTGTGATATATTGTTACAAAAAACCTTTATGCATCTGCAAAACTTGGAGGTCTTCAAAATGAAGGGCCCAACAAGCCCTGGCCACAATCCTTGACTCATCCCAAGTCAAACGAAGGGCCCAACTCCAAAATAATGGAAAGGGATTGATCGTAGAAAATGTCATACTATTCAATACCGTCCTGCCACTTTATTTCCAAAATAGAGGCACCGACAACAAATTCCTGTGTGACGTTGACGTTAGGTACCTCGGGCTTGGTAGCCAACAAAACATTCCATTCTATTTCAACAAGAGAGTCCAAATGTTGAAGAATAATGTACTCTACTTGAACTGTAGGCCTGAACTGTTAGAGTGTTGTATTTTCATCTCAGTTAACATCACCCATCACATACAATCAATCATCCTTAGCTTGGATCTTAGAATTTTTTTTCGATTTCTCTATAGGGTCAGCAATGGCATGGGCTTGATCCACATGCATTTATTTAATCCTTGTGCGCAACTCTTTGGTAGGCCTACTACATTGGTCCAACAAGCCAACCTATTTCGTGACCATGTCAAAGAGTCGACGACACTCCTCGGTCCTGGTATGAAGCGAGGAATTGACATTGGCGCCCTATGCAACTGCATGTTCAAGCTTCCAAAGGATGTCTTCAAGTTTCTCCTGTTGTTTTAGTTGGATGGCATCCAACTATTGTTGGAGATATTCAGTTTTTTTGGCCAACTGCATCCATGCATATATTGTAAGGCTTAACCTATCCACTTGTGCAACTTGGCCAACATCCTCTGGGAGATTAGGTGCCAATTGTCAAAGACTAGGCCATACCTATAAAAAAAATTTAGACACAACTTCGATAATAGACTCAACTTGTACTCGCAAGATTTGCTTAAGTGACACAACTCCAGTAGAGGTCTAAACAATCTCTTGCAAATGTTTTTCATGATGTGTGAGATCTTGATTATTGTGCTCAATAGTAGTGAATCTCTTCTCTAGTTGATCAGTGGAATCCCTAATTAGCTACAAAATATAGGTTGTAGCCAGGGTGGACAATTTTCCATTGGTAGAAGAAATATCGAACAATGGTCGTGAAGAAAGAAACCGACCACTTACAATAGATCACTTTGAAAATATCAAAGTACCAACACCCTCGGGGGTAGGAAAGTGGGATATGAAGATGTGCACAACTCGATCCTATACTTCTTTTGGAAGCGTAGCAAGCACCTCTATTGTTTCCAAGCAAAGCTTAGGCTGGCCCTACACTATTGTGCGTCTTGCAACATTGGTGCCACTTTCTCTTTGATGGAGGCCGTGTTGTGGTTCAACTGTGTTTCATCCTGGGAATCCATCAACTCATGCTCCAGTTTATCATGTTGTTTCATAGGGTCCTCATCCATCATAACACATGTCTTAGGTCCTGTCTCTAGCTATAAAAGGAAGGTCGTTTCTAGGGTTGTGTCCAAGGTGACTTAAGCCTCTGGGATATGAGGAGAAGTGGGGAGGGATGGAGTGGGGGTACCTATAGTGGTGGTGGGATTGACAGAAGAGTCGGGAAATATGATATCAGTTTGTGTATGGAATGGGGAGGATGGAGGCATGGTCAAACCATTTATGGTCCCACCATTTTTTGGTTTGGTGGCATCTTTGATGACAATAGTAGATTGGGGTTGGATTGGAGGGTCATCAATAATATGTATGTTGAAGGGTGTGGATGGTGAAGTGAAAGAAGTGGGTGTTTCAGTGCATGGAAGGGGTGGAGTGGTTTGAACTTGTGGTGGAATGGAGGAAGTGGGATGGCCTTAGTAATGAGAGAGTCAACAATGGGTTGGGAGGGGGACTTGGTACGTAACTTCTTCTTCCGAGGAAAGACAAAAGTCAACACCTCCTAGAAATTCTTACCTGAGATTTGGGCATCATCAAGAATGGAGGAAAAGGGTATATGAACTATGCTTCTCGATGACACATCCCCTTCTTCTTACTCGGACTCTTCCTCTGAGGTGGTTAGCGTACGGGTTCTCTTACTTGCACTAGGGCTTGCACCTGACGTTTCTACTAAGGAAGACCTTTTTGAAATGATCAGTAGGGTATAGGAAACACTTGTCAACATATCTTCACTTAGGACCCTTGGCCATCCTCTGACATCCTTTTCAAACTCCATTGCATCTAATTAAAATTACAGAGGAGTTGTATGAAACAACACTAGTGCAACACCCAATGGCCACACAAAAGTGTAGTCACGATTCATACTGAAATATATGTAGTGAATATGTTTCTTGAGGATCTATCGTGGAATATTGAGCCTCTGAGTGGCAGTGACCATTTCACTATGCCACTATGCAAAGAAAGCATTATGTTCAACAACATTTTTAACCAAATTCCAAGCATGCCAAGAATTGAATAACTTGGCAATGTAAGGATATGAACCATGAGCAAGTATTGGGTCATGAAGAGTATTACATTTCTACATCACAAAAACGACAAGAAGATAGATGGAAATGAAATAATTGGTCTTCTCATGAATGTCTACACATGCCTACAACATCTCTTGGAGTAGATATTGGCACCAGTTCATCAGTGTGTCATTCTTGGTGAATTCATCCACCACTATGGCATCCAACATACACTTGTTTCATGTAAATTTTTTCATTACCTTGCTAATGATGAGGTAGCAAGCATAGTGGACCTATGGATTTTTAATGGGATCTATCAAAGCACCACGACCTACTTGGAAAGTTCAATAGATCTCATAGAGGCTAACCGTACCCTATTTCATGTCGTTCTTCTCAGACCCTTGGAATCCATCTAATACATTTTGACCTATCATGGGCAAGCCTGCTAGTTGGTGGATATCTTCCACATGTATGGGGTATCCCTTGTCTATCCACAAGGTGTTGTTGTGGACTCGACCGATTAGAAATTTAGTTCATTTGGTGACTTAACTAGTGGTGTCGAACATGGGTAAGTCCCACATATTTATGAGCATGTTTTCGCAGAGGGGTAGGAACAACTACTTCCATTTCCACTGGAATGAACCATTTGGTAAGGTGGTTTAGTCTTGGAATGTATGAATCACCATGGATGGGTACTGGGAAGCATAAATGAATTTTTTGTCCACCATTCATGTGTGTTCCACCTTTCCATGGAGATCATCTAAAAATTTGACTCAGGGGTCAATGAATTTAGCTGGAACAACAAATGTAAGTGGAGTAGGGGATTTAGGGACAGATCCCCGACCACAAGTGGGAACCATGCTAAAAACAATTTGGTGGTAGGAAAAGTGAACAGGGGGAAGGGGTCACAGACACAAATTCACAGAGAGCTCACTGAGCGCTAGAACTCAGTATATTATTAGCGCCATAAAATTACAAGAATACTAATTCATTGTTGAAACATGTGCTTATAAAAAAAATGTGGATTGAAAAACAATGGCCATGCATTGAATAATAAAAAGTGACAAGAGTAGGCATTAATGGTCGACTCAACCCTTTGAACGTGACAAAATCTACGACATAATTTGGGAAATTAAATACATAACAAAAAATTTGGTAACAAAATAGTAAATCAATTCGGGAAAGTAATGAGCAGGAGAGAAGTGAACTAGAAAAATGATGGACAATTGTTAATATTTAAGTGACTGTGACAAAAAGAGACGTAATGACAGGTAAAAATGTACCAATGGATTTTAACGACCCATGTGATGACACAAGGGTATAAACTTCAAATTTCAACAACATTAAGTATGAGATGATGTGGCTGTGACCTCTCTAACCACAAAGTGAATATCCAGGCTGGATGACTTGGATAGGACAATGAAGCACTAAGACATGTAAACATAGAACACATCACCATTTATTGACAAAAACAAAACATATATAGAAATGGAAATCCTACTTACTAACACACTCCTGGAACTAGGAGTGTAACGAAACTGTAATTATGCAACATCCAGATAGGGCTTCAGGCGCACGCCATTCACCCAGCCAGGTCGAAGAATTCCATTGACTTGTGCTGATTTGACAACACTATATTCACGAACTTACGCAACTATAAAAGGACCAAGCCAATGCATTTGGATCTTTGTGATACTTGCTGTTATATAAGAGAACAAAGTCACCTTTCACAAATTATTTATGCTTTATATATCGATCATTCCAAGCCTTTTTCCAAGATTTTTCCATTGTCTGATGAAAATATGATAAGAACCTAGATTCCTCAAGTTCCATCAGTTCCTACACCCACACAACAATGGATTCTCCCTTTATCATCTTGGTAGCTTGCACAATGAATATAATTGGGGTGAGAAACTCAGCTGGAATGACTTCTTCTTGACCATATACCAGTTGAAACAGGGTGTAACTATTCAAGCGTTTTGTGGTAGTCATATACGCCCATAACACAGCTGGACCTGCTCATCCCAGTCATCCAAATTTGCGTAAAAAAAATTAGTCATCCCCATCTCCAATATTTTATTGAATGCTTCCATTATTTTGTTAGCTTACAGATGGTAGGGACTACTCTTATGATGTTGAATAAAATATTCTCTAGTAAGGGTCACTATAGTTTCACTAAGAAATTTTTTTCCTTGGTCACTCGTCAAGCTGCGAGGAAAACTAAACCTGGTAATAAGATTCTAAAAACTAAATCATGCTGTGATGGACGTAGAACAATCTTGAACAATTTTTTTTTCATCCAAACAAGTCAGGTAATCATTTGTGGTATTTATGTATCTGCGATTTGAATTCTTAGATGGAGGATTTATTAAAATGATGAAATCAACAACCCATTTTTCAAAATCTTGTAGTGCAAGAACATGGTGCAGAGGAAAATCATCATGACACGATGGTTTTCCCACTCTCTGACATACATCGCAAGCCCAAGCATATTCCTTAGCATATTTAAACACTATAGGACACCATAATCCTCCCTATAATATCTTTCTCATGGTTTCCTTTCCACCAACGTGTCCTCCTACAAGTCCACTATGACATTCCCATAGAATATCAGGTATTTCATGGTCGAGAACAAAATATCGCAAATATTATCCAATCCCAATTTGTAGGGTTGTCCCGCAATCAGTTGATAATCTGTTGTGTGAACCACTAGGTACCTCTTTTGTGTTGTGGAATATCCTTCTGGTGTAGTACCAATAGTCAAGAATAGGGAAATGTCTGATAAATAATTGGGAATGGCATTAATACAGAATAGATCTACGTCTAGGAGATGGTCATATATAGGTCCACCACTTTCTCCAGACTCTAGGCGAGACAAGTGATATGGCCAGACATTTAACTTTCCGGGATTAACAACGACCTCAAAAGAAAACTCCTGAAACAATAGAAACCACCCAAAAATGCGATCTTCTAGCATAAGTTTGTTCACCAAATACTTCAAATTAGAATGGTCGATAAAAAAATTAAAATGACTTCCAAGTAAATAATGCCTAAACTTTTGTAAAGCATACACTATAGCCAACCATTCCCTTTCAGTTGCGGTGTAGTTGCGTTCAACTTGGAAAAGTTTGTGACTGGTAAAGTATACAGGATGGGCCAAGGTTCCTTCCCCTTGTTGCGAAAGAATAACGTCGAGCGAAACTACGGAGGCATCGATATGTACACGAAATTCAATATGTGAGTTAGGATAAGTTAGAATGGGTGTAGTTCTCAAATTCTCTTTTAGCTGGTCAAATGATTTATCATAGTTCTTAGTCCAATGAAATTCCTCATATTTATTCATTAGATATTCCAATGGTGTGTTTATGCTCACGTAACCCTGAATAAATTGACGATAATATCCCATATGTCCCAAGGCCATCCACATTTGTTTTACACTAGTAGGAGGAGGCATATTGAGAATTACTACGACTTTCATAGGATCAACTAGAACTATCTCCCTACAAACAATATGACCTAGCAAATTCCCGAAGGGTAAACAAAAAATACACTTTCTTAGATTAATGGAAATATGTAGTTGTCTACAGTGGTATAACATCAATCGTAATATCCCAATGTGATATTTAAGTAAGATGTATACAATCCAATCTCCTAGGTAGACCTTAAGAAACTTGTGAATGAAATCATAGAATGTTGCAATGACTATTCAAGAAAAAAGTGTTGGGGCATTATTAAGCCTAAAAGGAATAACATTTTATGAAAATGATCCACACTCAGTAGTGAAAGTAGTCGTATTCTTATCTTCCTCGGTGATTTGAAATTGGTGATATCTGGAGAACCTATCTGTAAAGGAATATGCCTCATTTCCCGCTACTTGATCCAGTACCTCATCGCTAAAGGGGGTGGGAAAGGGGTCATGTACACAAGAAACGCTCAAGATTTTGTAACCCACACAAACTCGTATATCATCCATACCTTTCTTGGTTTGTATCATGATAGAAACAATCCATTCATCCTTATCGATAGGGAAAATCAACCCAGATGTGAGCATTCAACCAATTTCTTTCTTCACTTTCTATTTAAATTGGGGATTAGGCTGATAGGGCCTATGACTGAATGGTCTTGATTCGAGCTTTAACTATATCCTCATATCCTCTAAATTTCCTTTGATATATTTTAATTCTAAAAAACATGTAGGAAACAGATCCTCATATTCTCGCAACAAAACTTGTATCTCTGTCATGGTCTATTTATCCCAATATTATCCAATTGATGCTAGCTTAGGATTCTCATTAGTTCCTATATTGAATTTCCAATACTTCAAGGGTTTGGTATAAGAACTATGGAATTCAGTTGAGATAGTATCTTTAAACCCCCTAGACCCTTCAAACTCCTAAAATGTCAAATGTCTAAGGTCCTTAAGGTCATCGATATCTTCTCGGTCTCTATCAACAATAAGACAGATTGTAGGTAGTCGAGCAGAGTATGGGTAAAGACTATGAGGAATGAGTTACTCATGTTCATAACAGACAATAGGAGGATGTATAGTCTTAAATTCATCAACAAAAAGTATTTTCTTAATATGTTGCAAAACTACAATGATTTCAGGGGACTTACATGAGAATAATAAGTCTTGACAGAATTTTTGTTGAAGGATTTTCCAATATCTAATTTGGTGTCGATATTCCTCATGTATATACCAAGAAGTTGGAATCTGTCCCAAGGAATGAATAAAATAATGCAACCACAATTGGGAAGGTAATTGTGCAACTTACCATACCTGAATACAGTGCGCAACATTCTCCCTTAGATATAAAATCCCATCATATAATTCCAAACATGTCTGTTCTAGATTTGGTGAAGTAATTTGCGAAGGGGGAATAAAGTGATATTGGATGGCACACTTTGCTTCATCCCAGGAAGATAAAGTAACCTTGTGGGTGGCCCACCATCTCACTGAAGAGGATCTTAACGTAACATCAAGTATAATAATTCTTTACGTTGGCATAAATTTATCCTCTAACTCAACCAAAACTCTACATAAATATGAAGTGCCATCATAAACAAGGTAGTCTCTAACCTCTGACCCAATCCACCTAGACGCTTTGATAGTCACACAATGTCATGAGAAGTTCTCATATCTTCCATGTTTCCAATTTTCAAAAGATACCTCAAAATATTCACATGTAGATTGAATACTACACCAACTTACCGAGCCATCTGCAGTCAGGTTAATGTAGTTCGCTTGCTTCCCCGTGATCAAAGTATAGAGGTGGTCCAATGCATCCTCTGCCATATTCCCCTCTATCAGATCCATATAGTGAGAAACTTGGTAGGGATATAGTGGTTGGGTGACTTTCATACCATATTCTTCAAAGGTAATGAGTTCCTTCTTAAGGTCTATAACAACATAATTTTCATAAGCCCAGACGATACCCAAAAGAGTCGGGTATGGGTCCTTATCACCCATGATTTATATAACCTCGAAGTTGGCCATTGTATTGACTCCATCTAAGTCCACTTCAACGTTATGCAACCATCCAATAGGATATATACAATATTGATTGTCCATCCACAACTGAATGGGAGAATAAACCAACTTGGGATTACCCATGGCTTCCCAAGTTTTCTTCGGTAGAATGTTTATGTCAGACCCCAATATAGCATAACATCACTAATTTCATAATTGACGATGTGAGTATTTATTATACATTCTTGTTCAGATATCTACTTCCTTCTATGTATTCTACCTGTATGTCTTTCGGGAAGATGAGTAACAATTAACTCTTCTAGGTTCATTTCAATCTCTAGAATACCCTTGATCTTGTTCCACAACTCCTTGGTGAGTTTTTCATCATCCAAAATATCAAAAAGTAAGTGAAACCACAATTCAATAGTCGATTGGGGTCTAACTGGAGGATCTTTTTGAGCCACACAATTTTCTGTGAGATTAGGGTGATTCTCATGGCTTGAATATGCAGGTCTCAGTATTGCAAGATTAGAAACCCATCATATTATATCAATGACATCCTTAAAGAACTGATTTTTCACAAGGGGGTAATATGTAACATCTTCTAGTACCGCCTTGTGGATCTTACTTTGAGTTGAGTTACCAACATTGACACCAGTCCTTGTTTTGCCTCTAGTAATAATATTAATATTGGGTACTTTTTCTTCAGTGCCAGGTCGGGGATATGAGTTTATCAAATTGGCACCTTGCTACCTTACACAATCCTCCCACTTCGTGATCAATTCAAGGAAATCCTTGGTGGCATGTGTGTTGTTTCTACAGTGGGTACACCAAGGTCATCTCAGAAGAGGAAAATCTCTAGAGAGATGTCCCTACTCATGACAATTATAATACCACACTGACCCTCTTCCACCAGTTCATCCACCTTTGAAACCCCCACCACCCTGATGTCCTCCTCCAAATCCTTGAGGAGTTTCATCAATCCTAAATGTAGACTAATCTAGTCTGTTTGCAAGAGCATCTAGAGCACAAAATTGTTTGGTGGTGTGAGTAGGGGACCCACAGAACTCACAATCGACTGTGTTTGGGATAGGTTGTACTTTTTTAGGATTGGGAAATGCCAAGGGGGATTCCCATGGCTCCAAAAAATTTCACAATAGCCATTATTATGATTACCCTAATGGTTTTGGAAGGTGTGGTATTTCACAGGGACATGGAATGGTGTTGTAGTTGCGATTTATGAAACTCCACCAGATGGTATTATTGGTGGAGGCACCATGGTTTGCAGGGGGGTCCTACACCCCTCAGTATGGGAAATTCCATCACTGTATGCCCCTCAGTGTAGCAACCAGTACACCATACTTCAGGATGAGAATCTATAGGAATTATCAATTCTTGAATATTATCATTCAAGGAAGAAAATTTGGACTTGTAGTTGCGTAATATTATAGTCATAAGGTGGTCTTATTACCCACAAGCTGGCAGGATATCCCACCATAATCCCATTTTTCATGGCTTTTTCTAGGGATCCCCCCAATGTAGTTACCCGCTCTTGGGTTAATGGAGTTTGAGTTAATGGTAACAGTCCCTGAATGAACCATTCTGGCTGGTGGTATTCGTGAATGGGGTTGGCCAATTTTTCTATCACATATTCGAATCTTTGATTATACTCCTAGTAATATTCCCCATATCTCTATTTGATTTCCTACAGTTGAGAAAGAGCTTGTTGCTCGGATTTGGGTAGTTTAAATTCAATTATAAATTTTTGTTTGACTTGCGGTAAAGGAAATGGTTTCCCATGGGGATTCCCTAGTTTTATGGATTTCATATACTATTTTAATTCCTGGTCCCTTAACATGGTTTGAAACTCAACTAGTTTATTATCATCTAAAGTCCTGTGAGATCGCGAAATGGCCTCACAAAGGAACCAATGTTGTTCAACATCCTAATCCCCTTTACCCCAAAATTCTGGGTATTGGGTGAGGGATCTGGTGTGTTGATGCTCCATGGAGGGACTTGGGGACCTTATCAAGATAAATACTAAAGGTACTGATTACGATAACACTAAATAACTTACCAGACTACTGCTACTATTACCACTCGAACTGGTTGGACTAGAATGAGGAAAAATAAAAGAAATTATGGGAGAATGAATTGTAGATTTTACTAGATTGGAAGATTGCATTGAGGGACTGGGTGATCCAAGGATGGTTTAAAAATCTTTGGGATGACATTATTTAACATGGGGGATCACATTAGGAGGCCATATCATATTATGTCCTATAGTGTAATTCACATCTTCGGGAATTATAGGACTTGGTTCTCCTGCAACTTCTGCAAAGGTTACAACCGATTCTTGGTCCTCGGTGGTGACTCTGACCTTGATTCTTTCTTCCAAATTTTCTCCATCTTATCTACTCTCTCCATAAATCTCATCTTTCTCTCCAAATTTATCCTTCAACCATTGGATATCCAACCTTCCTCCTAACTACAACTCTTTCAACTTATCTAACTCTCTTTTATGACTCTTCCTGAGGTTGATCTCCTTGTACGATTGATTATGCCTCTTCATAAACTTGCACATATGTTCGCACCACCCATTTTCAATCATCACAACACTTTTCTGAACCCACTTTTCTCTAGAACTCTTCTCACTATGACCCCCATATCTCAAGAAATTTTGTATCCTATCTCATGTATCCTCGTCTGAATACCTTCCCTTCATGCGCAAAGGGTTTTACTCTTCCATTTCAACCAAAAGAACCCATAGAATTCCTTCCTCCACCAACAATATCTTTATCCTCAATGGAATTTCTCTCAGTAATGTCCCTCGATATCCCTCGTAAAATATGGCTTATTCCTTTGATATTGACTGGTGATTTTCCGTGGAAAATTCAATGATGTATCCTTCTAGGGTAGTTTGGACCCAAAAGTTCATATTTTTTACAAATATGATGATCCAAATTGTGAAGAGAAGCTAGCTGCTCAATAGTCCATTTGAATCTTTTCTTGACACAATCTTTAAATTATGGTGCTTCCTGAAACTTCTCAAGCCACTGGTATACCTATTTCGGGAATCAGATCAAGAAGATCTCCTATTGATCGTTGGATGATTTGGAATAAATGATTGCATCCTTCACAACCCTCAAAATTTTCTATTGTAGCTTAGTTTTTTGAAATATGAACTCATCACACCTTCTTTCCCACAATATTTCAATGTCATCCTTAAATATGTGATGTTTCATCCTCTAAAAACTCACTTAGAAGTCAGGTCTCGACAACTGAACCATTTTTTGACACGTAATTGGAGACCGCGGTTCTCTAAGGTTACCAATAAATGTACCGTTGTAGTCTGTTTTCTCTGTCATATTCAACCTTCTGCAAGGGAAGGAGGTCTCACCCGAAGCGCTACCAAGACTTGTATGATAAAACGAGTTAAAGTGGACACACCATCAATCCTAGAGCATTACTATACAATTCCATACTTAAAGGTAAATATATTGTAGCATTGAAAGTATTAGACCAATAAAAGCATTAAATAGTCCATGTTGTGCAACATCAAAGTAAATAAATAAATTATAGAATTTGTTTAAACAACAACACAACTAGAAATTATGCATAACATAAAATATTACATAGGAAAGAAATCATGCATTCATCCACATGGTGACAATTTTTTGGGTGCCCAAATAATCCAACATATATTATCTTATCTCAGTTGATCATACATGGAATACATTCCTTACTATAAAGGATTATACAGATTAATTAGTAATTAGGTACCCGATATTGACTCTAAAATTCCATGCAGTTGCAATTCTGCTCGATAATGCTCAATAACAACAAAAACCCAAAAACCCAACAACAATATGATAACAACAACAAAACTAATGGAAATCTTGGAATGAAAACCTAGGACATAACCACAACCCATTACATAACTCCATGATTTATAAATTTTCCACGAGGATTATTAACTTCTTGATTCCATTGTTACACTTTATTGTTTCTGCGTCCTTCTGGCATGTGCTCGAACGTTCCATATATTTTCGTTGCTTTTCCCAACCAACTCATCACTATTTTTTCTTGTTGGTGCAGTGGAAGTTAATTTTCAGCCACTTGGATCCATTGTAGGTGTGCTATTGATCTAGGTGTATATTTGTGTCCACCCACCTATTCCAACTGGCTCAAAATAGTTCTTTAGAAACTTACTACTTTTAGCAGTTTTTTCAGGTCCCAAACTTCTGGGGCCATTTTGAGGGCCTAAACAATGTTTTTTCACGATCAGGCACCTCAATGATAGCCAAAGACTTTGATCGAGCATTTGAAATGAATATCCTTTTCAATACCTTTCCAATGAGCTATCGTGTGCCCTAAATGAAGATCGTATGCAAAATTTACGACCTCGAGAAGTTGATGTACTAACTTACCCCAACGGGGCCCACATGACTTTTGGCGCTTCATCTCCTAGGGTTAGGTTTTTGGATGTATAGGGTTTTCACATTCATGTTTATTTTAAAAAATCCTTCAGAACCTCATTGTACTCATCTTCTTGCGAATGAACATAGCCGTCACATCTCTTCTTAGAGATAAGCTGCCACCATTCTAACAAGTCTTTCACTCTGTATTTCTATAGTTTTGTACATTTATCTCATTAATAGAGATTGTGTATTATTGTATCTCTGTGTTTATGGTTATATCTCTGATACATATCTATTATATTATTGATATATATATGTACATTTCTTTATTATATCTCCTCTCTCACTTCCTGCCCAAAATAATTTGGATCAGTGGTATCAGAGTAGGTTGCTCTTGATCATTTTTCAGTGCATGTCCCCGACGAGGTCCGAGTATAGGAAGTTTGTTCTCAACCTTGTCTCTCTTGAGGAAAATTTCTCTCACATGCCCAAGAAACCCTCCATGGCAGAAGGAAATAAAAATGATGGAGAAGAAGATTCTATTAATCTGTTGCTTGAGAAATCTCTCACGTGACATAGGGACAAAATCATGGAGAATTTTTACCACATCCGTTAATGAATGCCAATAACAATAGGAAAATATTAATCAATTTCCCACTTTGGAATAACCTCTCCTTTCAAGGTACAAGTTAATTTTGATATTCATGTATTTGAAGGTTAGATCGATGCAGATTCCCTAAAAAAATGGTTAAATATGCTAAAAGATTATTTATCTTTTCACAATTTTTTCGACAGGGAAAATATCACCTTCACACTCCTTAAGGCTCTCCCCCATATCAAACAATATTGGTGGGAAAATTACTGGGAGAAAAGTTCTACAGAGAAGTCTGGAATATATGGGATCAAGCCCACTTGGGATTTTTTTATGGATGTAGTCAAGGGACAATATTACCCTGTTGGTAACTATGATGACCAATACATGAGATGGACCACACTGCGGCAAGAGAGGGGCCAAACAATGTTGGAGTTCACAAATAATTTCCATACCTTGTGAACCAAGCTCAGTATCAAAGAATCCAAGTGGCATCTAGTTCTGAAATACCGTGGGGCCTTGCATAGGTACATCCAAACTAAAATGGATTTTCTAGACATCTCATCACGGGGAGCTACCTATTGATATGCTATCAAAATCGAGTAGAAATTTAGGCACCAGAACAGACAGGATTTTGGGTCTTCAAATCCGCAATAACCAAAGTATGGTAAATACGACCCTAACAACCAACCTCCAAAAAACTAGTCCAAGACACATGAAAAGAAGGGTAACATGAAGACGAATAAGGACATCAAAAAGTGGTGCGATTTACACAAAATCCCCTGGCACAACATTGATGAATGTCACTCAAAACAATCATGGGTGGTCAAGATCAAATAAAAGGAGCCGAACCCTGATTCAAAATATGATTAAGAAAATAATGGGAGAAGACAGATCATTGATGGAGACCCCACTTCCACTGTCACGAACACAAAAAATCAACCAGAAGAACTAGCAGATCCTGAAGAGGGGGAGAACCTATTCCATTCTCAAATGTGGATGAAGGGGACCCCACTGCATTTTATTTTTGATAGCGAAAGATAGAAGAACCTCATCTTAGCAAAGGTCATAAGACATTTGGGATTGTCAACAACACCACACTCGCAACCATACAACATCGGGTGGCTTCGATCGGGATGAGATCTCTATGTCAGACAGTAGTTCCAATTGTCATATGGAATCCAACCCTTTAAGGATGAGGTATTATGTGATGTTTCTCTGTTGGATGTCTGTGATTTTCTTTTGGGCCAACCATATATGTAGAAGCGCCATGCTATTTATGATTCTCGGCCTTGTAGTGTCATTGTTACTCTGGGGGGTCATCTCTACATGATACCAGAGGTAGTTCCAACTACTTTCCCACCCAAACAGTGCCACAAGGTAATATTTCATACTAAAACATTCAAACTATTGACAATCTATTCAAAAGGTGAACATAAGGACACTGCAACCACTGCAGCCTTCGTTTAAGCACCTTCTATACAACAGAAGAAGATTGACAGGATTACAACAAAGCACAAAGATTCCTTTTGCATAAAATCATCTCATGTTGCCATACTAGTTAAAAAGGTCTAACCCTTCCAACATCATATTCTCGACAACCTTCCACAAGCCAAGTAACACAACTTCTCCAGCAAGGCCAACAAATCACCAAGGTTTAGATTTAACAAACGCTTCCCCCTCTTCCCCGAGAACTCAATGCAATGGAGACCATTGATTTCTAAGCAGGGAGGATTGATCTAGGAAGATATATGTGGCCACCCACCTCTTCCAACTGGCTCAAAAAAATTCTTTGGAAACTTACTATTTTTAGCATTTTTTCGGGTCCCAAACTTCTGAGGCCATTTTGAGGGCCTAAATGACATTTTTTCACGATCAGGCACCTCAATGATAACCCAAGATTTTCATTGAGCCTATGAAATGAATCTCCTCGTCAAGACGTTTCCAATGAGCTATCGTGTGCCCTAAATGTAGATCATATGCAAAATTTACGACCACGAGAAGTTGATGTACTAACTTACCCCAACGAGGCCCACATGACTTTTGGCGCTTCATCTCCTAGGGTTAGGTTTTTGGATGTCTAGGGTTTTGGAATTAATTTTTCTTGTAAAAAGGCCTTTAGAGCCTCATTGTATTCATATTCTTGAGAATGAGCGTAGCTATCACATCTCTTCTTAGAGATAAGTTTCCACCATTCTAGCGAGTCTTTCACTCTGTATTTCTACAATTTTGTACATTTCACTCATTAATAGAAATTGTGTATTGTTATATATCTGTGTTTGTGGTTATATCTTTGATACATATCTGTTATATTATTGATATATCTCTATACATTTCATTATTATATCTCCGCTCTCATTTCATGCACCAAATAATCCAGATCAACTATATTATTCCACAAAACCTTTACATGTACGCAAAACTTGGTGGTCTTCAAAACGAAGGGCCCAACATGCATGGAGTCCAACAAGTTCATTGAAAATTTGGAGCATAGAATTAAAGGGTTAGAAAAAGACAAATAAATACTTGATATGACCCTAGAAGAAAATAAAACATCAATTCTTGTCCTAGAATCCTTGAAGGAAGGAGCCACAAATTTTAACGAAGAGCTAAAATAAGAGAAAAATAGATTTTTTTGCGTATTGAATGACATACAAGGGAACATAGATGATTAGAGAAGGATTGAATATCATATGGAGGAAATAAGAGACAAATATAAAAATACTCAAGATGCATTTGCTAGAATTTTGGATTGGCAGAGTGTGTACAAAAATCCACCAAGTACCCTGCCACTCGATACCACTAGAAATAAAATAAAAGACCAAGTCTTGTTTGATACATGGAAGCCCCTACTAGAATAAATCTGAAGTATTCAAAAGACAATGACAATCCCAACATTCCCAAAATGGAAAACATTCCCAACATTGATGATGCATCCCTAGGTGAACTGAGAATATCAGAAGTAGAGGACAATATAGAATCTAGTCATAATGATATTGAACATCTTGCTATAGCCAATAAATAATTCTTAAATTACTATTTGATGAAGCCAATAAAACTAATCGCATTAGCCAAAAATTTCATCAATAATATTGAGGAAGACTTAAAATTAGAAGTCATAACCAAGATATGTGATGGTGAACTGGACCTACAGAAAATGCAGTTGAATAAGTTGGAAACAATTATGGAAAACTATGTGTTATGGAAAGAATACAGAGATCAAATGGAATTGCAAATGCTCTTATGATTGTCTCAATTTTTTTAACTATTCCCTCTTATTTTTTCCCTTTTCACTTGTATTAATTCAGATGTGAGATATGAAAATATGAGTCTAAACTATCCTCTGACAACATGGAAGTTATATAATGTAAATTCTCTCTCTTTTTTAATAAAAGAGGGAACTATGAATGAGAAATGGTTTTTGATCTGTTGTATATCAGAACAATTTTTTTACTGCATGAATGAATAGAGAAAGAGACATCCATGGAGATTTATGATCTAGATATGTGTATATGAGATTCTTCTTTGTGCATATATCCACTGTATGAATGTATTGAAAATAGTGATATGAATTTATACTTTACTTTGTTCCTAATATTTATACTGTCATGAATTTCCTTGAGTACAACAACAATTTCATTGATATGATGAGCAATTAATTGTTGTTATGCCTATTTCACTATTATGTTAATATGTCACTTGCATATTTGAATTCATTATTTTTCATGTAATAATATTTTTC